>JAXCLQ010056307.1:0-19853 GCA_035584115.1 Cedrela odorata | reverse complement strand
TGACGACAAATTTTCGCATCACCGACATCAGTTAATTCCCATTTCATTTCGTTCAACTTCAAATACTCACACACACACACACACACACACACACACACACACACATATATTTATACCCTTTTATAACATACATACCTCACTACAACTACAATTAAACCTTCAATTTATTTACAAATTGTAACATAAAATAAATACAACAACAAAAATCAAAATTTCAAAGAAATAAACACACACACTTACCCATTTGTTAACCACCAAGCCCTCTTCTCTTTTCTCTCTCTCTCTCTTCTTCTCCTTCTTTTCTCTCTTTCTCTTTCTTCTTTTCATCACCTAGTTGGCCATGCCACTCTCTCTTCTTCCTTTTCTCTTTCTTTTCTTCTTCCTTCTCTCTCTCTCGGCCAAATTTCTTCTCCCTTGCTCATGGTTTGGCCTTCACTTTGGCCCCTTATCTCTTACACGTTTTTTGCTCCCTTTTTTTCTCTCAATTTTACTAAATAATGGTAGAAACATCAAGATAAATGGAAAATAAAACATTAAAAAAAAAGGACTCGGGTTTTGTTTTTAATTTTATAATTTTTGGGCTTAACATTTCTATAAAGTGAACTTGGGTTTTGTAAACCCTGTCCTTTAAACATAAGAATAGAATGGTCAATTTATGACATTCACGTTTGCGCATGCATAAATATGGAAAGTTGACACGCACTCAAGGTTTAGGTGACTGAAGTTAATACATGGAATTTAAATTAAATAAATCAAGTAAGTTGAAATTGACATATACGAGATTTTTCCATAATGATCTACACTGAAAGAATCAACGATCTTGCTAGCCAGTTAGCGAGTGGGGTCAAGGAACAATGCCCTTATGGGGGTCAGTGGGTAGAGCCCTCAGTAAAGATTTTTATTATAAGTTTTATTTTGAGAAAATGGTAATTTCCCAGTAAGTACCAATATATAGGACTAAGAGTATCGATACATTTCCAAATGTATCAATATATTAAAGAATGCAAATTGATACCCACTGAATAGATCAATACCTATGAAGAAATGTATCGATACCTTGTAAATCAGAGACTTGAGAAGAAATTTCTGATTGACTAGATTGATAAATTTAGAGAAAAGTATCGATACATTGAAAATAAAAAGTTTAAAAATAATTACGAGATGGATTAGATCGATACCTTCATCAAAGGTATCGATACATGATCAGATAGAGGGTTTGAAATTAATTATAAGTTGGATCAGTTTGATACCTTAGATAAAGGTATCGATACATGGCAAAATAGAGAGTTGGACAATATTTACAAGGTGAACTAGATCAATACCTTTATTAAATGTAACGATACATGGAAAAAATAAGAATCGATACATGATAGCAAGTGTATCGATACTCGGGATCCAAAACAATCCAGAATCAAACTTTCATGAACAGATCGATACCCAATCTAAAGGGATCGATATCTAAGCCAAAAGTATCGATACCCAAGTTAAAAGTATTGATACATGATACAGATTTAGACAGAATTCGATAGACAAATTGGTCATTTTGCCTACTATTATAAATACCAAAAAGGGGGGAAACCATTTTGGTGTTTCTCATTTGTGCATTCTCTTCTCTCTCTTACTCTTTCTCTTAGATTTTCTCACAAAATAAGATCCCCTAACTTTTAGTCAAACCTTGTTTATCCAGTGATTAACCATCTTCTCCTTTACGATTCAATATCATATTTGGACAGAAAAAGGGCAAGGAAGGGCAAGGAAGAAGGAAGAAGAAAACTAGGGTTTCAAAGTAAAATTGGGGGTTTTGCGTCCAAACAATAATGTGAGGATTATACAGACTCCCACAAGCTAAAGGTAAGTTCATTAACCCATTTTAAGCTTGATTTCATAAATTTGAACATGTTGAAAACTAGGCTTACTGTTCACCTAAAAAATTTACATTTATTTACGTTGTAAGTTTAGTTTTGTGTAATGAAATGGTATAATTGAAAGTTTATAGATATTGTATATGTCAAATGATTATTTTGAATGAGCATATTTCGTTTAAAAATGAAAATGAGAAATATGAAATGTATGCATTTCATTATAGATGAAAATGTGAAAAAATTAGGAACAAATACGGTCATGGGATTTCATTTACTAGAAATTGAATAAATGGCCCATTAGTTTAGCCTCGAGAAGTGTCGTGTGTCAACTACAAATATTTCAACATGTTTTTCACGAATCACGCATTTAATTCATTGAGATTGAATTAATTAGGATCATGGAATTTAATATATATATATATATATACGTGTTGTATTAGGTTCCGAGAACCCAAGTGACATGTCAAGTGGGTACGAGCAGACATAGTGGGAGTGTTTACCCTTCCCTAAGTTTTGAGTGGACTTATACAAACATAACTAGTAAATAAAATGCATGTGATATTTATATGTATATTTTTGTATTAAACATGCGTTATTTGATGTTGAAATGAATATTTTCTATATAATTTGAATTGATATTAGGATGTTTGTATAATATGGTCTGCCGTTAAATTATATATTAATATACATGCATGTAATGGCCGGGGAGGCCAAAATTTGGATTAATGTTTATGAACATTATTTGAATGTGTTAAGACCGGGGGGCCGGGTTTTCATTTTCATCGAAAATACTATTGATTTGAAAATGAAATATTTTTAATCCATGCGTATTGGTAATATGAGATTGTTAAGACTGGTTATTAATATATGGCCAGTTGGCTAGGTTATTTATTATATATACAGGGCTGTAACCTATGGACAGACTTTTGAGAGGCCATGTGGGTTATTAGTGTCACAATGGGGTTGTATAAGAGAGAATAAGCCATGGTAAGCCCACTGTGTGCTGAGCACTTGTGTACTAATATAAAGACTTTATGGAAAGTGTTGACGGCTTGATAAGGATCTCTTGGATTTGATGGATACAATAAGGACAATCACTTAATCACCAAGTGACTACTCGAGCCAACTTCAATGGGACGGGCATGAATTATAAATACATGTTTTACATAAAGTAAATGTTTTGAAATGCTTATACAATGGTTTCTGTTTTATAAGAATACATTGCATATGGTTTTTATGCATAACAAGCTCACTAATGGATTTCGACATTACCTAGGCTAGGGTAGCGATTGGAATAATATGGCCAGCTCGTTATGGATGTTTTAAATGGATGCAGACCCCTTTTATATTGTTCACAGATATTGGTTGTTCATGAAAATGAATATTTATGTATTTGAGCATATGTAAAGAATGAATCCCATATCATGATTTAGAAATGTGTGTACATGTATGTATATCTATGTATGTATGTGTTTACTCACTGAATATAAGAATGCATTGCATATGATTTTTATGCATAACAAGCTCATTGATGGATTTCAACATTACCTAGGCTAGGGTAGCGATCAGAATAATATGGCTAGCTCGTTATGGATGTTTTAAATGGATGCAAACCCCTTTTATATTGTTCACAGATATTGGTTGTTCATGAAAATGAATATTTATGTATTTGAGCATATGTAAAGAACGAATCCCAATATCATGATCTAGAAATGTATGTACATATATGTATATCTATGTATGTATGCGTTTACTCACTAAATATAGTTGTATATTCACTCCTTACCATTTCAATTTTCATGCTAGGAGTGTTAATTCTTGCCAGACTAGTAGTAGCAGTTGAGTAAACTTGACGCACTTGGTAGGTTATTCCTTCCTTGACTCACATGTGCTAATAGAGTCTACTGAATTTGTAAAACTTTTGGATTAGTATTATTTTGAATATGTATGTATTTTCTTGGGACAGTGGTTTTGTTTTGAATTTTAAGAAGGAATTGTAAACTAGTTGATTTTGTTCGAATATTAATATTTTGTTCAATCCCTATGTAATGTTTTAAATTAATAATTTTATCACTTATGCATGTTGTGGATGAATTGATCACGGAGATCAATTCTTTGATGTTGAGAGTCCCATGGATTAAAAATCAAATTATAACTGTTTTCAGGTGTTAAGTAAATGATTTGACAGCCTTACAAGCTATTGTGGTACATTCTAGATATAGAGGGTATATCATGAGGATCTGCAGTAATTGTCATAGAAGGACCCTAAGGTCAGGGTGTGATAAGTTTACTTAATTACATTGGACTTCATTTAACAAATATTTAGGCTTAGTTTAGTAACACACCTCATTGGGACATAATATTATTATTTTAATAATGGTCCCACATTTTTCTTATTTACACTTTTTCTTCTAATTTTTAGTGATTTTACATTTTAATCCCTTGAATTTTAAAATCTTTTCAATCTAGTTCTTTCATTGTTTATAATTATATTGAAAATAAAAGAAAATTAAAATCATATACTTAGTTTTATATATGTATTGATGACGTTTTATTATCTAAGTTCCAATTTAACTATACGTGCGTAGCTTAAACCGATTCCTTCGAATTTAAAACTTCATAAATTTATAATTAATACTAGAATTGAATAAAATTTAATTATTTCAAATTTTGCGGATTCTATAGCAGTAATTCAGTAGGCTATGAACAGTGCACGAATTATATTGAGGGCAGTGTTGGTTGTGTTTTACTACTGAAAAGTTTGTAAGTTGAAGTGTGTTATTATGTGATTTTTATGGCTGGTTTGCGTTAAGGAAGAAGTGAAGAAAGTTGAGTGTAAATTATGTGGATGTTGCTGAAAATTCGAATAGTTACTGAAATTCTGACTTAAGCTTTGTATTTCACTCAGAAAATAAGTTAGAGACATTTAAATAATATACCATAAAATTCTAAGGAAACTAGACATAATTTTGAGCAATCTAGCTGAAATCTAGAATTTTTTGGAAGATAACGAGTTCTTAGTAGATTTTAGAAGGGAGTGCTTTATGTTGTATTTTGGTTTATCGAAAATGCAAAACATCTAACAAAGAAACGGTTAAGCGCAAACCGATGAGTGAATATTTTATTTTCAAAATGTTATTTATACAAAATTTTTGATTTATAAATGTTTTAGAAAATCTATTGAATGAATATTTTATGGTATATTTTCTAGAATATAGTTTGGATAAATATTTAAAAAGTCAATGTTATGACTTATGAAAAGTAAATTGAATGGTTATTTACAAATTTAGTGTTTATTGTTCTTTTATATTGAAATGAAAATAAATACGATGGGAATAAGAATAAATTTAGAAAATATTTTGAATGTTTGTGAATTGTTTATGTGAATAAATTGATGTGTGATATGTTGAATTGTATTGATTTGTGAAATATGTTTTGTGGACTGTATATGTTGAGATTTGGTTGGTGTTAGTACTAAGTGTAAGTGCGTCTGTGCACGGATAGATTACATGAGTCTAGAGGGATGGACCATTGTGAGTGAGATTTTCTTCTATAATAAAGTTCAGAGGGTCGAACCAATATGGGTGAAACTTCCTTCTGAAATAAAGACTAAAGAGTCGGACTAATATAAGTGAAGCTTCCATCTGAAATCAAGTCTTGAGGGTCAAACTAATATGGGTGAGGCTTCCATATGAAACTAAGTCGAAAAGGGATGGACCGTAATGAGTGAGACTTCCCTCTATAATAAAAATTTGTTTATATTGCTTGTGTGATTTTTAGTGAATTGTTTAAATTTTAGATTTTTAAATAATTGTGTGATATATATAATTTAAATTATATACTCTTACTTTCCATTCATATTTTTCTTATTTTAAATTTTATCTACTCACTAGGTCCTTAGGACTTACCCCCTCACCTTTTAGTGTTGTAGATTTAATAGGTAGTTAGAAAGAAATAGAAAGAATTCGATACAGCAAAGACACAAATAAGAAAATAGGGGTACAACTGTAGTCACTAGGGCATTATGAGTCTGCCATGTAGAGAATCATTTGTATTATAGATAGATTTGAAATTTGAAGTTACTGCATGAATTTTTAACATGAATAGTATTGTGTTAAAGATTGTAAAATATAAAAGGTATTATTTTTATTTTTAGTTCATGATAGGCTAAATTACTTTTATGCATTTATGCATTGTGTCACTTATTATCGTGATTTCATATTTTTGTACATACATTTAGATAAACAGTAAAGCTTAGGTTGATGGTGAAAATTCATCACTTACCAGTAACATCTCTGGGTATAGTGTGTTACAATATACTAATATTAATCATATTAATATATATACATATTTTCTTAAGATATTTAATGTGAGAAGGAGAGAGAGAGAAAGTGAAATATATTTTATTTTATTTTTTATAAAATAAAATGTAATGAGTACATCTTAATAATATATCATATATATAAGTGTAATCATCATTTCTTATTTTAATGTTTGACTTTCAAATATTAAATGTAAAAGACACTTTGTTTTATCTTTTAATTTTTTTAATCATAATTAAAAAAAATTAATCTTAGCCATTGATTCAAAATGAATGGACAAGATCTAATAAAAAACATAACACTTGGGCAATATCATATGGTGCCATTCGTAAACCAAGGATTCATATGATCAAATAATAATTATTTAATCATTAATAAATAATCTATTTATTTATTAATATGTTTATCACAAAATATCTTTTCTAAGTTTTCATAGATTTGTAAATCATATTTACGATATCCGAATTATTATCGAAATATTTCTAAAAAATACGTGTGTTAGCACGTCTTAATTGAAAAATTAATTCTTTACAATAAAGAAATAAATTGTCATTCAATCAAAGTATCGAAACAATATCATTAACTAATTTAATGAATATTATATAATGGTAATAACCATTATCATCAAGTAACCGGTTAATTTGTATGATCGCCTGAGTTTACCATGAGTTGAACATGAGCAGATACGAAACATTTCGCATCACTTTAGTACAACTCCTTATAACCAAAGTTCCCAATGCTTATGAATAACCCTTAACAAGATGTCATGACCTCTAGACACAAATGTATCAATATTCAATATAAACCTATATAGTCGTACGTGCATGTAATAGATTTCCTCTGTTGTCAACTTCTGATTAAATGCGGGTCATAAAATCGTTAAAAATCGATCAAGTGCGGGTCATAGAATTGTCAAACCCTAACTTGATCATAGGAATAGGAACTCAAATCATATATAGAATTCGTGTATTCGAAAATACCTTTTCGAAAATACGTACTCTGGTTAGAGATTTTATTTCCTTATATGACATCCCTGCTTAGGATCTCAAACTCTAATATTTGAACCAATGTATTCCATCTTGATCATCACCTATCCTCATACACTAAGAATATATTGCTAGCAAGCTTTTTTCACTAGGCGTAGCTAGCCCAATGTGATATACACAAGTGAACCATGTGTCTTAGTGCAGATGACAACCATGACAACTCAGGTCAAAGGACTTGTGGTACACTAATACGGTTGTATGATATATCATTGACCGTAGATAATCACTCATGTGACTCATCATGTTTAGGCACATTCAATAACACGTTTTCTAACGTATCACCCATATTTATGCTCTTATGATATGAGACTCACAGCCTAACTATTAGTATCCAATATTAATCTTTGGTAACATCAAACATACCAGTCATGCAATATCATACTCCTATATGATATCACCTCAACTGGAAATTGATTCAGATATATTCAAATTAAAGACTCTATACTTATATCTATAATTCTTTACAGATAGAATATTAACATCATAATATATCACGGGATTTCATTCTGTATTATTTATAAATTAAGCAACTATAAATGCAAAATGATATAAATGTTATTTTATTAATCATAAATAAATTTATAATTAATTCTTGAAATATATTTATATACAAAGAATGATATCCCTAAACCATATGACATGATTGGTTTTAGGATATATCTCCAATAGTGTTACGCACCGAACTTGGAGTTTACCCATGACAATCACCACAAACCTTTATGATACACTCACTAAACACCAAATGTATCAAAAGAGTCTGTAAGGCTTATCTGTAATTCCTCAAAAATTCTAAAAACAGTTTATAAACAATAGTTCCCATCCATGGGAGTATTATCACAGAATTGATTATTCATGATCAATTAATCTACAATATTTAACAATCAAACACAACATCCACATAAAAGTCATTTTCGTTCGGATTGAATAAGACAATAAATATTTACATAAACTTTTAGTTTACAAATACTTTACAAAATTCAAATAAAACTATAACCAAGTAAATATATATCCAGTGGACCCCAAAACACATATGTAAGTCAAAAAAAGAAAACTTATCTAGAGTGTCGTAAGCTCTTTACCGCTACCACTAATTCGGCAAAAGGTGGCTAACCTAAAAGTTATAAGGGAGAGGGGTGAGTATACGAATATACTCAGTGAGTAAATAAATATAGACATATATACATATATGCACATGCATTTATAAAATACAGATATTAAGATTTACTTTAACCATATACTTAAAAGTATATATACTCTTGTTCATTTAATTCAATAATCAAAAAATATTTCATTGGTCTGCAAACAATTTTAAATAAACAGTTTTAAATAATTAACCGGCCTGGTCATCTATTCACGATACGTTACCTTGGTCGAGAATAAAATAGTAACTATAAGTGGGTATTTCATGCATAAACTATATGCAATAAAGTTTTATTAATTATAAAATTATATCATCATATTTTTTAAAATCATTCATTTCTTGTAAAAACATGTATATTTAAAAACACAAGCCCACCTCACTGATATTGGCTCCGAGTAGTCACTTCGAGACATGAGTGACTGTTCTCGTAATTCATTAAATTCAAGATAACCCTATCAAGCCATTAAGAGTTTCCATAAGGTATTTATAACTGCACATACATGTACGGCACACAGTGGGCTTACCAGGGCTTTTCCCCCTTATATCAGCCTTACTGCGGCTCTACTTACTTATCCAACCTCTTATAAGTTTATCTATAGGTTATTTCCCTATATATATAGTCAATAAATTGGCCCACTGGCCATACAACAATACCTGACATTCTGGCCTCATTACCAATACACATGCATAAAACAAATCATTTTCGAACAATAACTCCAAATTATATAAAACAAATCCAGCCTTCCCGACCATTTCAGCATGTATATAAAATAAATTTTTATCAACAGACCAAATAAGTAAATCATCTCAATATCATACAATTCATATAAGACAATTTCATTTCAAATTTTACATTACAATGACTATTTTATCCTTATGTTCAAAGAACATAGTTTACAAGTTCTAAAGTTATAACCCCTTTCATAAAATTTTGTCCTCAAAATGTCACATAGTAGGTATGTCTATTGAATAAGATACAGATTTTGCGATTGCACGGAATATTAGAATCCTAAATTTTGTTATCAATATTTGTATTTTGCCACACAACTTTTACGTTAAAAATGATTTTTACTTCTTAAAACTCGATTCTGCCGATCAATTATCCTCACTAGATAAATATCATAATTCAAAGTATCCTTAAACTCTTCTTGAGGTGCCTCTAAAATATGCTATGAATATGGCACATATTTTTTTAACTCGAAACATGGAACACATTATAAATTATTGCCAACTCTGATGGCAGTTAAAATCTGTGGACTACCATGCCTACTCTTTCCACTATTCTATACGGCCCGATAAACTAAGGAAACAACTTCCCTCAAATTCAAAAATAAATCTCCCCTTTCCAAGGTGATACTTTCTAAAATACCGCGTCGTTGACATCATTTTCTAAAGGTCTTCGTCGATGATCAGTATAAGACTTCTATCTGTCTTATGCCATCTTCATTCTTTCGTGGATGTTTTTATTCTTCTTAGTGAAAATCTCTATTAATTTCACATTTTCTAACTTCCTTTCACCGACATTACCTCCAATATAACGGTATTCAACACTTGCCACCATATAAAGCTTCTTACAGAGCTATGCTAATACTAGCTGGATAGCTATTATTATATACCATTTAAATAAAAATATGTGCATATCCTAACTACCTTAAGCCTTTATAATTCATGCCCACCATATATCTTGGCTAAACTAATATCTTGAATCTGCCTTTCCTTGATCTGATCCACCAATGTGGGTCTCACAACAAAATTAACCACCACAGCTTTGGTCTCATCACAATTTAGGGCCACAAACAAAGCCTTCAATTCTATCAACCAGTGCATATATGATGCTTGGACAATTGCTAATGTAGCATTAGATCTCCCACTTAAAGCATCTACTATTACATTAACTTTCCCAAGATGATGCTTAATAACCAAGTCATGATTCTTAATTAACTCGAGTCATCTCATTTTTCTCAAATTTAACTCTTACTATATAAGGAGATATTTCAAACTCTTAGGGTCTATGAAGACTTGACATTGCCTCCCAGATAAATAGTGTCTCCAAAATTTTAATGCAAAAACTACCCTGCAAATTCTATATCATGAGTAGGATAATTAACTTCATGCTGCTTAAACTATCGAGAAGTATAATCAATTATTTTCTATTCTGCATCAGTATATAACTCAATATTTGCTTAGAGGCATCACTATTCACAAATATAACCATACCCTGACATTGGAAGAGTTAGTACTGATGTTAATGTAAGACGATCCTTTAGTGCTTGGAAACTCTGTTCACACTATATATCTCATTTAAACTAACTCATTTTCTCGTCAATCTAGTTAGTGGAACAGCTACTAGAGAAAATCTTTCGACAATGATATATGAAAAAATCTATGAATGAGCTTAGAAAATGAGGATATGCATTAGCTATAAGCTCTTATGCATAAATTGACTTCAAACAATTTCAATGACATAATCATCGAGCCTCAGACTCGTCTTAATACCTTGATATGATTCCATATCAATATCAATTTTCTGTGCTTTAGTAAGAGGACCCAAAATAACATAATGGTTCCCAACATCAAATGCAGAGATATAGTAACTTAAGATGACTAAGTTCCCGTATATAATGGATACTTCTTAATTGATAGCCTATAAATTTCTATCACTTAAACGCTCCTATCATAATTTCAAGACACACTACTTTGTTAAGCTAACATAACAATATTTAATTTGGGTGTTAAAAGACTAATATGTTAGAACTAAAATAGATCATCATCTTAAATGTGAATATATAATATTGACTTAAAGTCTTTATAACTACCTTCAATAATTTACATCCCAAATATTAATCATAATGTAGCCAATATATAAACTTTATGGAACTAAAAATATAGGAACTAAATCGGTTCTTACAACAAGTCTCCATAATCATTTTTAAGATAAAACTAGTATATCGTTAATATAAATTAAGTGTATAACTTATTGACATTTTACCAAGAAAAATTTGGCAATCTCCCTTATAATTTTGATAAAACTAACATGTGATTTAACATAAAACACTTCAAAATTTTTGTAATGTTTAAATATACTCTAAAAACAATCTCATAGATTCCCCCGGATGCACATACATATATATCAATAAAATTAATTCAAATCAACATAACAACTTAAAAAAGAAATCATCCAATCACAAAACCGTATCAACTAATATTGATATACTACATAAAAATCAATTAATTAGTCTCTAAAAGAGTCCCATAATATTTCAAGATTACATTAATAAAAGAATTTAGTAACATCATCATATAATCTATCTTATGAATAATTTCCATAACGTATATGAAAAATGATATCACTAAAACTTCAATTCTATACTCTTCTTATTAATGCATCATATAAGTATACACCAAATATTACACATCATTAGTAAAACCAAACAGAATTATAACACTGAAACTTGGTTTTACTCATAATTTGTATCTTATGAACTATCATCCAAAAAAACATTTATGTTTCTCAATCTTTTACTAAATTAATACTCATGACTAATAAACTTATCATACTAGAAAAACTTATAATGCTTGTATCTAGTTTTATAGGGAGTCTTATAAACATCATTCTCCCAACTATTTAACTATTATTACTTATATCTCAAGTCGATCATAGAAAATTCAGTCGTTGCCTACAACTAATCAAAAAGATCATTTATATAGGGCATGGAATACTTATTTTTGATGGTCACCTTGTTCCACTGAAGAAATTAACACACTACCTCAAGATACCGTCTTTCTTCCTTACAAACAAAATAGGAGTGACCCAAGGTGAATGACTAGGTTTAATGTAACTTTTATCAGTCCATTCTATAACTAAACCTGAGCTCTCTAAGTTCTGCTAGTGCCATACGATATGGAAGCATAGAGATCGGGTTAATTCTAGGTATAAACTCTATATCAAAAATCAAAATCTCGTTTTGGAAGTATTCCAGACAACTTATCTGAAAATATATCTAGAAACTCATTTACAACTAGGGTATTATCTAGCTGTTTCCCTTGAACTAACATATCCACTAAAATCCCATACTGCAATAACCAATCTATTCCTAAAATGGCATTGAAATTATAATTTTTAAACATAATGAGATTTGCCTCTTTAGGTATAGGTAGTCTCTCCCACTATCACCACACATTGTCTAAACATAGTCTTTTTCTGAGCAATCCTTGCTCCAATGGTGTATGTACTAATGAAAGATCTATTAGATCTAGGTTTTATAAAGATGTATGTGAACTGACTAAAGATCAACACCAAACTTGTGATCACATCAAAATTTACTTGAGCCTGTTCCTTGTTCAAAGAAAAAACTCTAGTCTAAACCCTAAGTTGGTTACTCTGTATACCCTAAGCGGAGAAAAATGTAGGAGGTTGACCTTAAGTGAAATGTCTGGTCAACTCAGATCTTCCAAAACTTGGAAAATTCTTTTTGATATGATCTGTCCGCCCATAATGGAAGCACGTCAGTGTAGTACCACAAGTGCCACTGTGTTACTTACTACGATAAGGGCATCTACTAACTCTATATGTCTGTTGAGGACTTGAAACAGACCTAAAAATATCATATCCATATCCATATCCAAATTTAAATCTGAGGGATTCACATGGAAAAAAGAAATATTACTAGTAAAGTTAGGAATAGAAGCACCACTAGATGAACTATTGTTGTTGCTCTTTTTTAGTGACTGACCTATCGAGACATTTAAATCCCTTCTCTCTTAAAGGCCTACCCTTACCTTCCCTTCCCCTATTAACTTACTTGCTTGAAATGTTAACTGCACTATCTTTCAGTAACTCAAAGTGTCGGTCACTAACATCTATTCCCTGATGTCCACATTCAATCCTGCCTCAAACTTGACGCAAAAGTTTCTTCATAGGCAAATTCGGGAACAAACTCTATCAACTCTCTCAGCTAAGTCTTATATAATGATATCATGAGAGAAATTGATAATATCAAACATAAATATATGATATCTTTTTTATAATGACTAAATTAAATATGTTCTAAATTTGTCTCAGATTCTTGAGTGAATATGCTTGAGTTCATTCCTTAACAAATCTCTGTCCAAGTGTATTAAAAAGCAAAGAGATCGATACTCAGAGACAAACAGATCGATATAGGAGGAAACAGATTGATACAAGTTCAATAACAAATCGATACATCAAAGAAGATCGATACAAAGAAATGAGGATATTGATATTTGCTGAAATAGTGGCTTCAGATGAAATCACCAATGTAACCAGGTTGATGTATGGAGATCAACAAATTAATACGTAGCCTTCACAAAGAGTTGCAAAATAATTACAGTGGCAACTAGATCAATACATAGAGATCAACAGATCAATACATGGTCTTCACAAAGAGTTGCAAAATAATTACAGAGGCAACTAGATTGATACAAGAACATCAATAGATCGATACAAGAACATCAATAGATCGATACATGATCTTTATAAAGAGTTGAAAAATAATTAAGGAGCAGACCAGATCGATATCCAATAGAAACAGATCGATATACTGAAACCCAAAAATACTTCCAGTACAAACAGATTAATACTTAGAGAAGTGATGATCAATACTTGGGATGCAAATCATACTGTTCACTTAAAGAGATTGATACATGAAGAAACGGATCAATACTCTCTCTGAATTTAAAGCTCAACGATAACTTCTGCAGCATTAATGACGAACATTAGATACACCAAATCAAGCCGTTGGATATGGGTAGCTTCACAAAACGGATAGATATAAATAAAAGATATACAGTGAAGTTTCAAAGAAGAATTACTTGCAATAAATATCAACAAAAAATCATTGAACAACACTAAGATATAAAAACATTGAACTTTCTCTCTCTACTGTAACTATTTCAAATCTTATGTGAGAGAAATTTTTCTTGTGAAAAGCTTATTGAAATATTCACTCTAATGTGAGAACAAAAATCAAAAATATATTTGTAATTTGGTTTTGGGTAATTCTTCACCCGTACCAAAAAAGATCTTTGTGGTTACTCTTCATCTGTATAAAAGAGTGTAAGGTTTCCCTTTACATTAGGAGTGTATTGGGCTACTCTTGTCCCTTTCAAATAAGAAATTAGTGGATTTTCGATGAAAGTCTCTTGCATCCGAGAGAGTGGATGTAGGCCAAGATTTGCCGAACCACTATAAAATTGTGTTTATATTTCTCTCTCTAATTATTATTTCATTACTGCACTACATTACATACGATTTTATTTGCTAAATTTTAAAAATTCTTTACCCCCTTCTTGGGTATTGCCAATTGGGCCAACATCATATTTTATCACTGTATTACCCATTTGTCTCATATTCAAGAATTCTTGTCTTTTCTAGTTGTTATGGTAGTACATAAAGTATTGATTATGAAATTCCCTCAAAAAAATTAGTTCAAGTCAACTATGACCCAAATTTGACTAATATATTCATTTACTCTGCCAGTAGGTGGCAGCACTATCTTGTAACAACCTTACAGTCACTTTCAACTTATCATCATCTACAGTACCCATATCCTACAGATTTTATTATACCTGTCTCATTCATTTACTTACCACAATGGCATCATAAATTTCTAAAAAATTACACACTTCAACTATCTAGCTTCATTTATCAACTTGGAAAGCTTATATACTGGTTTAGATGACTTTACAGAGACTGCATGAGTTTCTGGCATTATAGTGTTATCATTAGTTCACTAGGTGGGTGTCTTAAGGGATCTTGCTTAGATTGAGGTGGTGTTTGATTCTAGGCATTCCAACAGGCCCTAAAAATTGTCCACATCTCTGATGACACATTAACTGGCATTTCCATACCAGGGTGTAAAAATAGAGCTACTTGTACTGGTTGAAGAAATTAAGGTACGTATGAGGAATCTACCAGTTCCTCTTCAAGTAACAATACCTTACAGAGTCTATCACTTCCTTTTCTCGTACACAGAATAAGTATGCATCCTTACTTATTATGTAAAGAATTAAATTTGATCATATATACTTCACAATAGTATATACCTATATATGACTTAACTTACTTATTGTCTATTGAATAATTTAAAAAATCATTCTCAAAACAATGTTTAACCCGTTTTAAAATCTCAAATTGTTTTCAAAACCTTTGAAAACTATTTTCGACCAAGGACTTTAATACCAATCTAATTGTCACACCCTGAACCTAGGGTCTATCCCTGACAATCACCACAGACCCTCATGATATACTCTCTAAACCTCGAATGTTTCATGAAAGCTTGTAAGGCTTATTTGTACTTCCTCAAATACCTTGAAAATAGTTTATAAACAATAGTTCTCATCCATGGAAGCATTATCAAAGAATTAATCATCCATGATCAATTCATCCGCAATATTTAACAATTAAACACAACGTCTACATAGAAGTTATTTTCATTCGGGTTAAATAAGGCAATAAATATTTACTTAAAATTTTAGTTTACAAATATTTTACAAAATTCAAATAAAACTATCCAAGTAATTATATATCTAGTAGACCTTAAAACACATATGTGAGTTAAGAAAGAAAACCTACCCAAAGCATCGTAGGTTCATTACCATTACCACTAATCTGACAAGTACTAAAGCGCCTAAGTTGAAAGCTATAAGAGTGAAGAATGAGTATACGAATGTACTTAGTGAGTAAATAAATATAGACATTTATACATACATGCACACGCATTTCTAAAATACATATATTAAGATTTACTTTAACCATATACTCAAAAGTATATAAATTTTTGTTTATTTAATTCAATAATCATAAAATGTTTCATTGGTCTACAAACAGTTTTAAATAATCAACCGAGCTAGCCATTCATTTTTTACACGTTACTTTGGTTGAGAATAAAACCGTAACCATTAGTGGGTATTTCATGTATAAACCATATGCAATAAAGTTTTTTATCAGTTATAAAACAATTTCCTCATGTTTTTCGAAATCATTCGTTTCTTGTAAAAACATGCATATTTAAAAACACAAGCCTACTTCACTGATGTTGGTCCCAAGTTGACACGAGTGACTGTCCTCATAATATATTAAATCCAAGATAATTCTATCAAGCTCTCAAGACTTTCCATAAGGTATCTATAACAGCACATACGTGCACGGCACATAGTAGGCTTGCCATAGCCTTTCTTCTATACCAACCCTACTATGGCTCTATTACCTATAAGATCTCTCATAAGTTTGTCCATAAACTACATTCTTGTATATACAGTTAATAAACTAGCCCACTGGCCATAAAACAATATCTGGCTATCAACCTCATCGCCAATATACATGCATAAAATAAATTATTTTCAAACAATAATTTCAAATCATATAAAACAAATCAGGCATCCTCGACCATCTCAACATGTATATAAAACAAATTTTTATCAGCAGACCAAATAAGTAAAACTTCCCAATATCATGCAATTCATATAAGACAAATTATTTCAAATTTTGTACTTTAATCGTAAAATAGCTTTTGAACACACAAGCATACATATATGTATCACACATATATATTTACGTATTCATGTATGTATAAATTTACTCACTACAAAGAGAAGGTAATCACTCCCACTAAGGGTTCTTGGGCTCACTCGATCCTTGTCTTAGGTTCTCGGAACCTAATACCACATATATATATAATAATAAATTCCACGATTTCAAATAGTTAAACTTATATGCACTAAATTCAATGGTTGTGGAAAACATGTCTAAAAACTCCTTAATTGACACATATCACTTCACAAGACTTAACTAACGAGGGATATTTATCTGATTTCCAACAATGAAATTCCATGACCAACTTATTCTAATTCACATTTTCAAGCCATATTTCCACCATAATACTTTAATTAACACTAATTAACATCATTTAACATTTTTTATACATAAATTATTGAAATCTCTAATTACTAAATACTCATTATACTCATATCATGAGCTAACTTAGGTCACCTAAGCCTCGTTAATGTGTCAACTAATCTTGAACAATACATGTGTGAAAATAAAAGTTATTACAATAACTATTTTATCTTTATGTTCAAACAACATGATTTGCAAACAGTTTCATAAGTGTTTATGTTCCAAGTTCAAAGGGATAGACGAACATATTGAGGATGACATCTTTAGGGTTTATGATGAGTGGGCTACATGCACTGTTACCATAATCACCATTCATAGCACAAGGATAACTTTTTGGCATTTGACGAATATATTGGGTTGAATGAATATATGATATGAAATTATTGATATGTAACTGATTCAAACTTATTTATGTTTTGAATTAATATTTCTGATTGATGGATATGTTGGATGAAAATGTATTAATAGAAAGAATCATTTGGATATGTACTTATAAATGCTATATTTTTAACTTTCTTATGAAATTAATGTTTTATTAAGAATTAATGTATTTCTTTGAGAATTTGAATAATTTGATATCAATTTTAATGATTCCAAAAATATTGATTTTAAGAATTTAAAAAAAAACATGGTACATTCTTTGATACTAAGTATGTGTCACATATTCATACTCAATTAACCATATAAAAAGCAATTATAGATATTAATTTAGTGTAAATGGGGCTTGATACATTTGAGTTAGAAAATGTTAACACTAGCTCAACAATAGTAAGGGCTAATATAATAAAGTCAATACATTGTTGATACCATGATGACAATAAAGTCTGCACTAAGTTTTAACGAATGCAATATTGTTAGTACTGAACGGGGAAAACAATCACATTCCTTCTAACTTTTATCCACTTGTTAACTTTGTCTTGTTTTACACTCCTTTCTATACATACTTCCAAACACAAAGTCATTCTTATATTTACATACCATGCTATACCATTATTATATAAGTCCTAAACAATTATAATTGTCGAGAATCCTTATACATACAAAATTAAACATATTACGACTTTTCGTCACCTAACTATACTATTAATTACGTGTATTCAAAAATTTCTCTTACGCCTAATCATTTGCCTACGCCTCATCTCTCCTTTCTATGTGTTATTCTTTGGAAAATAAAATTTTTACAATAAATGGTGAGATACAATCTCAGTAAGTAAATCATGCAAGTTTTCACATCTCGATGCAGTACAGTATATAAATGCTCAAACATATCAATACATTTTCAAACTTTTCAATTACACAGAAATTAATTCATATTACAAATATTTTCAAAACGACTTTGTTAGTTAGTGTCACTTGCACCGATAATGATTCAGATCAAGAACATAATTACGTGTTCAGCATACAGTGGACATTTTTTTCATTTTAATATAATAGAAACGCTCATTGCGTATTAAACAAAATTCTTACTAACTTGCAAGTCCTACATTTGACATGAGATTTGGGTAAGTCAGAATAAATATTAACTAACGACTAGAGCCATAAAAATGCATTTTTATTCATAAATTTTACACATCAACAACATTTCCAATAACCATTTCGTAAATGCAATATTGACATACCAAAACATTGAAATTCACAATTTTTATTCCAATATTAAAACAAACTCAAATATTGCATAATTTCAAAAATAATAAAATATATGCATAATTTACTTACATTCGTTTTCGATTTTTCCCGAATATGTTTCTACGTCAATGTCTCATACCTAAAATCAAATCAATACAATTTTTTTCAGTTACATGTTCATACTCGTCACTACAACCATACAACATCTATATTTTCAAAAATTGACATTTCTATATTTCTCATCAATTTCACTACTTCATTAATCTTTAAAATACTTCCATCATCACATTCACTCAATTATAATATATATATATATATGCACATACATATGTATATATACATATATACATGATACGTGTAACTCAAAAAAATTGTATTGATTTGATTAACTGAATATATATATATATATATGTATACATATATACATGATATGTGTAACTTAAAAAAATTGTATTGATTTGATTAACTGAAAAAAAATACATATATAAATATGTATATACATATATACATGATACTTAAATTAATACTAGTACATATATGTATATAGGTATAGCGTTTGTATGGCATATATGAGTAATAGTTAAATTAATGCATATATATATATATATATAATACATTGTACCATATATGCATATGTAACTAAATATAATACATGTAATATATAAATATATAATATAAAATGCATTATACTATATAAACATATATACCTAAACATAACCCATGTAGTATATATATAATGCCTTCTTTCATTTTAGTATTCTCATTTGTACAAACCATTTGCTAGCCAAAACATAATTGTGAGAGAGGATTAGAGAGCAAAACTAAGAGCATCACAAGAAGAAGCCATGCATGTGTAGTTTGATGTTGTGCAAAATCGCAAGTGTACGAGTCGAACAAGTAATAGAGTGATGAGATAAATATCGTCCCACGAGGATTGTT
>JAXCLQ010056296.1:0-11608 GCA_035584115.1 Cedrela odorata | reverse complement strand
AAAGAATTCTTGGTAAAAATAACATTATTTATCTGTTTACTCTTCCTTATACACCATAGTTGAATGGTATAGTCGAAAGGAGGAATCGTTCCCTATTAGATATGATGCAATCAATGATGAGTTTTACAGACTTGTCATTATATTTGTAGGGATATTGCGTTATAGGTTGTTGCGTATATTCTAAACAAAGTTCCGTCAAAATTAGTCTAAAAGACTCCGTATGAAATATAAAGTGGAAATAAACTCAGTTTCAAGTATTTAAGAATTTGAGGCTGTCCAGTTTATGTTAAGCTAGTTAATATTGATAAGTTGGGTGTAAAATCAAAGAAGGGTAGGTTTATTGGATATCCTAAAGATTGTTTAGGATATTATTTCTACTTCCATTATGATAAAAGAGTTTTAATAAGTAGAAATGCCTACATCTTAAAATAAAGGTGGTATGGGAAGAGAAATTGAACTTAAGGAAGGGTCTTTAAAGGCTCAAATCGATGATGCTGATGCTGGACAGTCTAGTCAGGATACCTCAGTCTCAATTATAGCTCGAAAATGTTCTAGAGTATTATGACTTCCAGAGCGATACGGATTTCTCTATGAGAAAGATTTTGAATGGTTCCTAGTGAGAGAAATTGATCATGGTGATAATCCTAGAAGTTATACAGAAGCTATCTTGGATAGAGATTTAAGAAAATGGTTGGAACCCATGGATTCTAAAATTCAATCCATGCATATCAACAAAGTCTGGACACTTGTCTATCCATTAGAAAGAATTGTTCCTATTGGCTGTAAGTGGATCTTCAAGAGAAAGTTGGTAAGGAGAACAAAGTAGAGATCTATAAAGTGTGGCTAGTAGCAAAAGAGTATACTAAAAAACAAAGGTTGTATTATGAGGAAACCTTTTTGCCCGTGGCTATGATTAAGTCCATCCGAATTATGCTAGCCATTGCAGTATACCATGATTATGAAATCTGGTAGATAGATGTAAAAATTGCATTCTTTAATGGGTATCTTGAGAAAGACATTTATATACAACAGTCTATAAGTTTTATATCTATTACAGATAGAAATAAGATATGCAAATTGAATCGATCCATTTATGGATTGAAGCAAGATTTTGGAGGCTGAAATTTACGATTTGATGAGGTGATCAAATCGTTTGGTTTTGAGAAAACCCAAATGAAACCTGTGTTTATAAATGAGCTAAAGATCATGCCATTATGTTTATCATATTATATGTAGATGACATATTACTAATGAGAAATTACATGGGTATGATGACTGAGGTGAAACTTTGGTTTCTAGAACTTTCTCGATAAAAAATTTGAGAGAGGTAACTTATGTTATTGGAATTCGAGTCTATAGAGATAAAGCAAAGAGGATAATATGATTATCCTAGAAAATGTACATAGAGAAAATGTTGAAAAAGTTTAACAGGGAAAACTTTTAGAGAGGTCTCTTGCCTTTTACTTACGGTCTACATCTCTTTAAAAAGATGGGTCCAAAGACTAATGAAGAGGTGCAAAAGGTGTGTATTGTACCTTATGCTTTAGCTATAGGTAGTTTGATCTATACACTGCTATGTACACAATATGATATAGCATATGCTGTAAGTATAACGAGTAGATATCAGGCCAATATGGGGGAGAAACATTGGCCAACAGTAAAATCAATCCTTAAGTACTTAAGAAAGATTAAGGATTTAATTATGAGTTATGAATATTAAGAGTTGAGCATTCACGAAAACTCAAATTTTGACTTTTAGTTAGATGCAGATAATAGAAAGTCTACATCCGAATTCATTTTTATATATATTGGAGGTGCTGTCAGTTAGAAGAGTTCTAAGCAGACGACGACAATGGACTCCACTACAAAGGCTTAATATATTGCTTCTTTAAAAGCTGCAAAAGAGGCTGTTTGGATATGTAAGTTCATATCTGAATTAGGTGTTGCTCTTAGCATGTGTTATCCGATAATCATGTTCTATGACAATACCGGGTTTATTGCACAGGCAAAGAAACCAAGAGCACACCAATAACTTAAATATATTTAGCGTAAATATCACACTTTGAGAGAGTTCGTTGGAGCTGGAGAGATCCTTGTATAGAAAATAGCTTTAGCGAATAATGTCATTGATTTACTTTCTAAGGGGATAACTCTAAAGCAGCTGAACCTACATCTTGAGAAGATGGGTATAAAATACAACAGCGAATAACTTTAGTATAAGTGAGAGATTGTTAGTGTATGCATTAGAACTCATTTATGTTGTTAGGTTCACAATTATAAATTTTGTATTATTTTATGTATCAATGAAAGAAAAGTTCTTTATTCACATACGTAAGCTACTTTCTTTATTGAATCATACTACAACACAAAGTATGTATGTGAATTATCCAGATAATTTATTTAATAGTTAAATAAATTTATCAAAGTCATTCCCTACTGACGTGATATTGATTGGGTAGTCATATCACATAATAGGCATACTAGATGATGCTGATGAATATCATGAGATGATATGAGTGTGGGTGACAATGAGAGTCATGTCATAAGAGCATTAGCATGAAGAAATAGTTAGAGAACTATTTTTCAAATGTAATCAACAAATGATAAATCACGTGATATGTATGTAGTCAATGATTTATCGTTAGATTGTATTAGTGTCCAAAGTGATCCTCTGACTTGAGACATCAGAGTTCGCAGCTCATATGGATATGCATAGTTCATATGATGTATATGAATAGGACTAGCCATGTTTTGTATAAAAGTCGATTTGGTTATGCGTTCTTGATATCAGCTTTCGGATGATGGTTAAGATGAGGTTCGTTCGCTTGATAATTAAAATGAGAATTTCTGCTGAATTTTGCTGGGTCAAGTTTTTAGACGAGTGTCGATAAATGTTTGATACAAAAAGTCTCTAGCTAGAGCAAATTTTTTTAAAAAAAACCTATACAAATAGTTCGTGTTGGAGAGTTCAGGACATATTGATTAACATTTTGTGGAAGAATTGACATTAGGGTTTTGACATCTATGAACCCTTCCTCGATTAAGATTAAACAACGGAAAGATTTTATCCATACGATATGTACAATTAGAGTAAGGTTTGATGAAAAAATTATTTATTATGGTTTAAGAGTTATGGCATATTGCTAGATATTACCCACAGTCGTTGAGTTTGTTAAATAGTTCAAATCCGAATAGTTAAGATATGACTCACGGGTAACCCATAACGAACCTTCATGGTCACACCAATATCTTTGTGCATTAGAAAGTTATATGAGAGAATTAAATATTATCCAAATAAGAGCTGACACCTTCAAAGGTAATATAAGGCCGATATATATATATATATATGTAAAGAATTTTTTTTAAGTTATTAAAGAATTAATACTTTTATTCTTTTATGTAATTTAATGTAAATTATATGCTCAATGGATAATATTGATTATCCAAGGACTAAAATGTTATGAAAAATTATTTTTTATAACCTTGCATTAATTATGAAGTAATATTGCACTAATACAAATAGTTTCCTTAATGGTTAAGAAAAGGAAAATTTATAATTATTAATTTTGCAAAAGGTTTGCACAATTAATTAAATAATTTTTCAAGGGTTCTAGTATATAAATGCAATTAATCCAATTTGGTCCAAAATTCTAAAATTAAAAGAGAAATTGCTCACCCATTTCTTCAAGGATTCGACCAAGTTTCCAAATTGCATTTGGTGGTGTAGATTGAAGAGAGCTTATAGTTTTAAGCTTATTATTTATCAATTCATCAAACTAAGACAATGCATGCTTAATCCTTTAACTTGATTTTAACATATATTAGATATATGTTTTTAATTTATGTATGCAATACATGAAATATTTAATAGCTTTATTGCACGATTATGCCATATATCACTGTTTGAAAAGGATGCGTGTACTCTTCTAATTATAGTCTTAGCGGATTGGATACGGTTTATGTTATAGAATTGGTTTATGAGAGGAGAGAAGAAATTACAAAATTTGATGAAGACACCCTTACTGAAACAGTAGCTGATAAAGTTAAAGAAGAGGATTACCTATCTTGTACACTTTCAGTCTTTCCTGTTTCTCGTTACGAGTTTGAAGAAAAAGATAGAGGAGAAGATGTTGTTGTTAATCTAAGCATAAAGATATGTCAATGTAGGCACTTTGACTTGCAACAATTGTCATGTGCCCATGCATTAACAGCTATTAGATATGTTAAAGCCTGGTATAGAGATTTTTGTTCAATGTACTATAAGAATGGCGTACTCGTGACAACATATGCGAAAGAGATTCATCTAGTTGCAGATCAAAGTTTCTGGAATGTTTCGCAAGAGATCCAGTTCATGTTGTCAAACAATAGATAGGTCACATACTAATCAGTCGACCTCAAAATCAACGCATCCCATTCGCAGGAGAGGAGGTGGTCATTCGAAGATGTTCGTGCTATAAGCAACTCGGACATAATCGCACAACATGCAAAAATTCAATGTATTAAGACTAGACTGAGTGATTATGTACTGTTTTACTTATCAAGATTTTTATTAAGTTGCACTAAGTGATTAAATAATATGATTTAGTGTGTTAGTTGAAATTGAAATATATTGTAAAAGTGATGAAATGTTTGTGTATTATTTACAAATATTGTTGTAGAGTAAATTTTATTTATATATCATTAATTAATTTAATGTTGGCTTTTATATTTTATTTTATTTTACTTAACAAACTAAATTAATTCAAATTAAAGAAATACAAAAAGAATTGTCGTGTAAAACAAAATTAATGATTTAAATTGACAAAATATAAATAATAAATGTTAATGTATGCATCTCTTATACAAATCGAGTGCCATCTTTATCCTAAAAAATGGCCTATGGATAGAGTTAAAATTTCACTATTATCCTAACATAAAGTATTCTACAAACTTACATATAAATATGCCACAGTCAACGTTATCCATTGTTTGACAGGGTACGTCATACAATCTCAAATATATAAATGGTTTACCTGTAACACACCATTTCAACCTTACATTATATAGCTAATATGTGGGCATCACATAAGGTAGCAAAATGTATAATAGCTTCAGTGCCTCATCAATCTCCCTGTTGGAATTTCTTAGCAGTGCAAAGTAGTGCAAGGATATCTGTCAGCCATGCAAGTCAACAACACATGTAACCTAATGGTCACCACATACCAAGACATGAATAAAAACTTAGTCAATGACGCTTCAAGCTCTTTTCACCCCATATAAGTAGCCTTTCACGTGTTGTTCTATATCCAAACCCGGTGGAAAACTGCTCATGCACATCTAACTAGAGCACATTTCTAGCCATGCGTAAATTAATTTGGTCTATATAATTAATACGTTGTACGTGAGATGAAAATGCAAAAATTAGCGATCTTTGCCAATGCAACACAAGTTGCCAACATCATACATATATATATATATATATATAGAGTTAATAGTCTAATCCTATGGCAGTATATGGGGACACGCTTTTCGTTGGTGCTCGATCAAATACAAATACTTGTCAATGTGTTGGTAAAATAATAACATTTCAATTAGATGCTGAAAATAACATTGTAATGCATTAATAATATGTTGTTCACTTACAGTAATCTCTAGTTACACATCCGTATCAGAAATACTCAGAGCCACTGCTGTGTCAATGTCACCGAACGAGTCCCTATATATGCATTTGGGTCTTCCAACCACTGTAGGTATTAAGTATATAACTCATCAGGATATGACTCTATAAGATCGATAATCAGGTTTGTTGTGTTAGAAATATACTCTAGAACCAATTGTGTCATACGATTCAAGGATATTATTCTATGTATATATATTTCTGTAATTAATTGTAAATTAATTAGTTAATAATATTGTTTCGATACTTTGATCGGATAGCATCTTGATTCTTTATTATAAAGAATAAATTTTTCGGCTAGGACGTACTAGCACCCATATGCGTGGGAATTGTTTTGGTTATTTATAGAATAACGTAAATATGATTTATGGATGTTATACTAATATATAGATATAATGTTTTAATAATGATTAAAGTAATCATAAAGTAAATACAATATCTATTATATTAATATAATAATAAATATCTAAATTAATCATTACTTTATATATATAAATGTAATTATTATATATATATATATTATTAAAGTAATAATATATATATATATATATCATTCTCATGACACATGGCTTTTGTTTATTTGATAAAATGAAAGCCAAGTGGTAATGGACGACAGTGCAAGAATCAAGTTGGCAATTTGATTACTAAAAACAAAATACTTAAGTGTTAAGTCTAAAGCAAGTTATTGTTGTTGCTTTAACCGAGAGCTTTTTCTTCTTCTTCATTTTCTCTGTATTTTAAGTGAGCATCATTTCCTTAGAGAAGGTATTTAGTGTGTGTTTGGTTTTTAACCAAAAACTAGAAGAGAAAGAAAGAAGCTAGATAGAGAAAGCTTTGGATTAGCTTGGTGAAGCTAAAACCCATAGCTTTAAGATCCCATCAAGGAACTGGAACTTTTTTTGCCATCACTACGTGTGGATACGCTTGGAGGCAAGTGAGGAGATTAACTTGCTGTTCCAAATTACAAATCAGAGAAGTATGACTTCTCAACTTCGCATTTATGTTTGAAAAGTTTTAAATCCAAAAAATATGCTTGTGTACATGTTTAGGTCCCTTAGAAGCCTTTTCGTACGTCCGTGTGACTGGTGTGGCTTTCCCGCAGTGGTCGTGTGCCCGAGAACTAATCCTGTGCGTCATGCTTTTGCTGAAGCAAAGTCTAGATTTTTCGCTTTAGCTAGATATTAGGGCAGTAGTCTGGTGGAAGAGCCTTTACGACTTCTCTTCACAGGATTAGTGTACGGACTCCTGCCACATGGACCATTCCTGTATGTTCAACCGAACCGACTCCCCTATCGGACATGTGAAGGTTTGTGCTGTATATTGACATGTGTATCACTAGTAACAACAGCGGATCCTTTGTTTGTAACAACACAATATTTACAAGCTAAAAAATAATAATTTCATATATTCGCATAAACTAACAACATCGTTACTTATTCAAAATCACTATGATTACCTAAACGGGTAAGCTGGTTGGTGACAACTGCAGTTGAGTGGACACCTGCAGTTCAGTGGACAATTGCAATAATGAGCAAAGATCTACTATTATCGCATTAACCTTATTTTTAACTAGGGCAATATTGTCCTTACGCTCTTGCCTAAAAGCCTGCATATCTATACTTAACGAATCGAAGCAGTTTATCACTTCTTTTTAAACTCATTATCGTAAAGCGATCTATACGGGTCATAAGGATGAAAATGCGGTGACGTTGCAGGCGAAAAATGCGCCGGAGGTACAGGCAAAAAATGCTCTGCCTGTGTGGCTGATAAATGCTATGGCGGTACCTGCGAATATGCACTAATAGCGGGGGTGAATAATGCGATGGTTCCAGCTAATAATGAAATGGTAATGCAGATGTATAATGTAGCGGTGGCGGGGCAAAAACGATGTTGGTGGGGTGGCCTGTAACAAGTCATTATATTTATTTCAAACACCAATGAAATCCACTAAATTGTCAAACAAATCAGGGTAGTTTAAAATATAAACTTATTTTAACCGTACCTGTACAGTCACCTGTAACTTGAGCATCAGGCTTGGAAAATACCATGCTCACAAATAAATTACCTCTGTATTCGCCTTGCCTTCGAATTTAACATAGGAAGCATCTGACGCACTTGAAAACATATAAGGATAAATTTTCATGGTTGTATATCATTTTAATTATTTATATTGTACCAATGTGAAAAATTTACCTTTAATTTTTAGAATAAATGTTTATGTATGACTTGTTGATTAATACCACCCTTCTTTATTCATCAATGTAGGATCCATGGGATGTTATTATTTTTTTTAACCATATGGTTATGCAAGCTAGGCACAGACTCGTATATCTATACTTATACTGAATGACAAATAATATTAAGAACAACACAAATACATGAATTACAAATTAAGTAATAATTATTTTTGATAATTACCTGAAATGTAATAGGCATCCCAACAAGATTATATTCCCCTTAAAACTAAAACCCATCTCCTCTTACCATGCCACATCCTTCTAGTATCTACTATACTGACTTGCTATGGATCGTCCTAGTGACTGGAATGTATATTGAAACACAATGGATCTCTATAGATATTGATAAAACTGTATAAGATCCCCCGACCTAACATGAATCTCTCAATCATGTAAAAAAGTGACAAGTGTATCATGTCAAGGTCAGGTATGGTAGAAATATCAAGCTTGTCGTATACTTTCTCAATGTCATCTAAAGTAATAGACGCCTGACCGCCAAAAAATCCATCCCTCAAATGTGTTCCTTAAGCAGATCTATAACAGGATAATGTCTACAACGTAGGCTAGTGATCAATCCAAAATCCATGCGTGAAAAACGAATGACTTACCCCCTAATGAGAAATAACATATCATTGTTATCGCCATCCACATGAACTTGTGCAACAATATGTAATGTATAAAATAAGTGAATGATGTAAATCTTCGATAGATAAGAAGTGCTCAAAATAAGTTTGTCCGAATATATCAACTTGCACCGCTGTTAACTACATCTTAATATGCTATATCCCCCGAAATCGTGATAAACAATTCAACTCCCTATGAAAGTGGTCATCTGCTGGAATCTTCAACTATGGTAATTCAGCCATTTGTACTTGTAAAAACTGCATAAACAATAAGTTCTTACACAATTTATTAACCTTTTAATATTTTACACATAAATGCAATTAATTATACTAAAAAAAGATATTTTATGTATATTTTTAGATAATTTCGTAAATCTTTTAATTTTTTAATGCAATTAATCTAACATAATTGAAAAAACTTAATTATTTATAAGTATAATTAATATATATATATATTAAGAAAAACTTATATTATTGAAAAAACATATATATATATATATATTTCTAGATTTTTATATATTAAAAAAAATTTTGAATTAAGGGCGACAACCGTAGGTGGATGGGTGGTGGTGGTGGGACAGAGGGCGGGTGACGGCAGTGGGGCAGTGGGTGGGTGGTGGTGGTGGGGTAGAGGGTGGACGGTGAGGGGGTGGCATTGGCAGGTGCGGTAACAAGCCGGTGACATCTCTGCCTTGGGTGCTGCCAGCACTGGCTGTATAAGCAGCAGTCACAGCCTCCATTCTCGGCCGTCAACCTTCGGCCACTAAATTGTTTTCTAATTTTCTTAAAATGACTAGTAAATATAAAATTCTCAACAACTAATTAACAACAAAATTCAAAAATTTCAATGATAACACAAACAAACTTACCTTTTTTCTCTTGTTGGAAAAATTTGAAGTCACCAAAAATTGTGGAGTGGTTGTTGAGTAAGAATGAAAAATGTTTGTTTTACAATTATATTTGGGAAATTTGTGTATAAGTGTAAATTGGTCATAAGGGTAAAATTATCCAAATTTTGTAAAATTAGTTTATTTGGCAAGATTGATTTAGGGTTGGTCATAAATATAAAGTAGGTATAAAATAAGGTTATTTTCAGAATTTTTCGTGATTCGATCTCTTCTTGATAGTTAAGAGTATATGAAAGTTAACATGACATATAATGACAACGTTAAAACTTTTGATCGTGCTCAAAGACATGTTGAGTTGGAAGATGAGAGCCTTGAGGCAGCTAAGTCTTTTGCCTAAGCCTATGTGGTTGAATCCAGCTCTTACAAAGCATCTGGTTTCAAAAGAAAGAGAGAAAAAAAGTTCTTTCAAAAGGGAAAGAAATCGAATACCTCAGTACAGAAGCGCCAAAAAGACAAACTTACTGATATAAAGAGGGATAAAGCCAAGTTAAAATGTTATAATTGTAGAAAGATGGGTTATTTCACTAGTGAATACACTAAGCCGAAAAAAGTAAAACCCTTCTTCACATATTTGAATTATGCTTATATCTCTAGCTTTATTTTTCTTATCGAATCTCGTCCAACATGGACTATAGACTTAAGGGCAATTGAACACATAACTAGGGATTGAGAAGCATATCTGAAGTATCGTTGAATAAGCCAATGATCAAAATGAATATATATAGGAGATAACTTCAAAGTTGAAGTCAGAGGAGTAGGCATTTGCAAATTGAATAAGGCCTTATATTTTATACATTCATTGATGACTTTACATGTTATGGTCATGTTTATTTAATCTCACATAAATCAGAGGCATTAAATTGCTTCAAATTATATTTGAATTTAATGGAGAATCGATTAGACCAAAAATTAAATATTTACGAATTGACCGTGGACATGAATATCTTTATTACTAGTTTAAAGAATTGTGTAACGAGAAATGTATAGACTAATAATTTACTATTCTTATAACTTTGCAACAAAATGGTGTAGTGGAAAGAAGGAATATGACATTGCTTGAAATGGTTAGATCAATGATGACATAAGTAAATCTACCAGGTTAGATCAATGATGACATAAGTAAATCTTCCAATATTATACTAGAGATATGTTTTATTAACCGCCACTTATATACTTATTGGAGTTCCTTCTAAATCAGTTACTTCTACTCTATATAAATCATGGATGGTTAGAAAAGCTGAACTAAATTACATGCAACCTTAGTATCTGCAACTTATATTCATAATCCGTCTCATAAACATGAAAAGTTAGGTGCAAGAGGAACAATATATATCTTTATAAGATATTCTAAACATTCTGAATGATACGTGTTTATTGGTGAACATATGAATGGTCAAGTACTTGAATTGGAATCAAGAAATGTTAACTTTTTAGAAAATGAGTTCCCTAATATAGGTTATGTTGATAAAGATACTTGATTTTATGAATTATATAATTCTAGTAATCATATCACTTCAAATCCATAAACAATAATAGTAAATGGTGAATTACTTGGACATGTAATTCCTAATGGGAGTGATATAGTTATTGAATCAATTTAGACGAATTATTTAATACGTTGATTTTCTAGTGGCAAAGATACACCTATTGAATCAATTCAGATGAATCATTTAATACGTTGAAGCAATCGATGATTAACTCTACATCACCAATTTGAAATCGAAGGAGAAGTATTTATGGTTGCTTCCGAAAACATTGGATAAAGCTCTCACTTTAGATGCTAAGAAACTTTGGATGAAAGCAATGGATGAGGAGATGGAATCAATGAAAACTAACCATGTTTGGACCTTGGTTAACTTACCGCTTGATCATCGAACCACTGGAAACAAATGGGTTATAGAAATCAAATGTAAGTCTGATTGCACAACTAAAAGATACAAGGTATGATTAGTCGTTAAAGGTTATTCTCAAGAAGAGAGTATAGACTATAAAAAAACATTTTCTCCTATGGTAAGATTTTCTTTAATTTGACTAATTCTAGCTATCATCGCACACTTAGACCTTGGATTAAATCAAATGAATGTAAAGACTACATTTCTGTAACGCCCGTAATTTTAGAAATTTGTAACTGTAGCATCTACAGTATTTAAAAAAAAAAATTTAATTAGAGAATTTGATGTTATT
>JAXCLQ010056256.1:0-17482 GCA_035584115.1 Cedrela odorata | reverse complement strand
ATAATAATAATAATAATAATAATAATAATAATAATAATAATAATAATAAAAGAATTATCTACAATTCTGGTTTCTTTTGTGAAGTATTTATTATTAAACATCTGATACCGAAATTCCCCCACATCCCCACCCTCCCTCCACCTAAAGCTTATGGCCTTGGATTTTCATGTTCTCTAATTCCTTAGATTTTAGCCTTGTGGAGAGCTAAATCTTCATATTCCTTGTCTAATGATTCTAAGTTACTTACGTATAACAACCTTATTCCAAAGTTTCATGTAGGAGCACAAATTTTGAATAGAGTCTTTATTAAAATTCCACAAAAATAATTTTTTTTTTTTCTATAAAACATCTTTGAGGGACAGAGTACTTTTCAGATTCAACCTACCCCTTACTTTATTCTAGCTCTGATTTTTTGTAACCTATATGACTAATTGGGGACAATCTTATAAAAAAAAAATGAATTGCACACTGGATTCTCGATGTATGCATCCCAGTGAATGCACCTGCTGTGAAAATGCCCTTTCGAGCATCTTATTCGCAATCCCTTCTTAGCAAGGATCACAAAAAGAATCGATTTATTCAAAAGGTAAAGAAAACCACGGAGCAAAGAGAGTCCACCTAGCTACATGCCCCGCAACCCCTCACTCAATGCTCCCTCAACTTTTGATAGAACATCATCAAGGGTCTCTGATTTCCATTCAATTCTCTAATGACCAATTTTTAACCTTATGTTTCCATTTTATCCTGAAATGACTGGGAAAATGTTTGTTAGAGGCCTCTCAATGATGTTTTATGAAAGCTTGAGGTGTTTTATGGAAACTTTGTTAATTTTTATGACATTTTAGCAAACACTAGCATTTCAAAAAAACAAAAAATAAAAAAATAAAAAAAAGAGGCAAATACTAGAGCCTCTATATTAAAAATTTGCCAAAGTTCTTTAAACATTAATCTCTTGATTACCCTGTCAATTACGCGGCTTAATTAAGCTATTGTTTATTGTGTAATGGGTCCATTGTCTGGGCATTTCACTGAAATGTTGATATTATTAATCCCTTTTGCATGGAAGAAGCCTCCAAACTTGAAATAGAAATTAATTATCAAGAAACACTGAACATAAATGGAACAAAGAAATATAAAAAGAATTTAATTTTTGTTGATCTGCAAAACCTTTTATAATAATACCAAAAGATTTTATAAGTTTGTCAATTGTAAAGTTATTTTGACTTTGACATTTTCCAATAAAGTGCTATTGAATTCATTCATTTTCTGCTGTCTAAGGATTACTATTTCTTATTTTGTTGTTTATATTTCATTTCACATTGTAATCAAGGATTGCCTATGTTTAACTCATATCATTACAAAATGGTTTTTATTCATCTGTCACTCTGACAATTTCTTAGCTCGCACTAGAAGATGGCAGACAATGAACTTTGACACTTGTAAAAAGATTGAGAATTTAATGTTGGTGATGATAGAATGACGAAGTGGCAGGGCTTAATGCCAACACTGTTCTATTCTTCTAGGAATATCCTGTTGCTGATTTATTTTTTTAAGTGCTTCAAATTAGGATTGTTGTACAATTATTTCAAATATATTGCGTTGTTGGTTGTGCAAAGAGAGAGCTTTCATGATTTGATGACACATCAAACTAGTGTGATTCTTGAAATCTGATTCTATACAGTAGTACTTGTTTTCCTAACCTTTTCTTTGTGTTCCTAGATGGGTCTATCTGGCTCATTAACCCTGTAGGTCTTTACTAGTGTGGTCCCCTTTATCCCTTTATCTCATTTGTTCAATCTGAATAGTTCGGCAGATAAAACAGAGTTGATCAAATATGTACAGTTGCCTAAATGTGGTATCTGGATGCTAATCATTTTCATTAGGCAGGTTCATCCAGACATATGGGACACACATAATAGTAGGGATGGCCGTCGGAGGACAAGATTTAATTTGTGTCAAGCAGAAACCTTCCTCACCAATCCCTCCTGGTGATCTCAGAAGACATATAGAGGATCTAGGTGATTATCTATTCTCAGATGGAAAAAGCCCTTCCCTTCTGCAAAGGAAAACTAGAGATGGAAAGCAGAAGGTATTTGTGCTTATTCAAAATTGGATGGTTTTTTCCTTGTGCAAATACATCATATCTGTAAACTATTGCTGTAGGTTCCCGAGGTCTTCAATCGTATTCTCCAGTCAAACACCATGCAGTTGACCAGTATTACAGAAACATCAAGCAAGGATGTAAGTCAAGAACTCTTATTCCTGAATTTATTCTGAAACAATGTTGCCGGCTATGAATATCTTTTGCTCTCTATTTTTACTGCAGGGACTCACTATTATCTGTTCAAAAAGAGGTGGGGATGTGTTATTGCACAGCCATTCCAATTGGCTGCAGACTGTTCCTGCTAAACCAGAAGGAATTCTTTTCAAGTTTGTACCCATTACTTCTCTGCTTACTGGAATTCCAGGCAGCGGTTATCTTAGTCATGCTATCAACATATATTTGCGTTGTAAGTACTTCAATGCCCAATCAATGGATTTAAAATTAGTTCTTAATATAATTGCTCAACTTTTGCTGTTTTAGAAGTATCATTGAGTAGATTTTTTATACTTGTATATCAACTTTATTAGTTTGCATACATTCGGTGATAAACAAAAAGAGGACCTCAATTGCTAACCTGGAGTTCAATAAGTACAAATAAATTTCACCAGTTGCTGTTTTTTCTTTATTATTTGAAGTTATTATTAAGGTTTCTCAAATCTCTTTTCTGGAGAAGCAGAGAGTGTTCATTTATTTTACTCTGACCCGTATTCTAGTACTTCTTTTGCATTAAACCTTTTTTTCCCAGTCATTGCAGCATCCATATATTCATTAATTTCTAAGTATCAAATATTCTAACAGCAGTACTTTCGTAAAAATTCATCTCTTTCCAGACAAGCCGCCTCCTGAGGATTTACAGAACTTCTTGGAGTTCCAAGTTCCCAGGCAATGGGCACCTATGTTCTGTGAGCTTCCTCTTAGGCATCAACGAAAAAAGGGTTCTTGTCCTTCCCTGCAATTCAGTTTCATGGGTCCCAAAATTCATGTCGGCTCTACTCAGGTACTTGATAATGACATATTTTCTACGCATAATAATCAGTTACTAGCTCTTATAGTGTATCTATTCTGGAAGATGGACTACTTATTCTTTCAATGGACATAGAGAGAATGACAAAGCTCAAAATTTTGAAGTTAAGAGGAAGTCTCCAGAATGCTTAGTTTATGAGCAACAGAAGAAATATAACTTGCATTTTTGCTAGTATGATGGTCTGAGATTCACTTGAAATCAAAGTGGCAATTTACTGATGTAGAGCCACTGAAATATAAAGACTAAATGTTAACTGGTTAGAGTGAGGAACCTCCCTAGGGGACCCTAAATCATAATCAAACCCCAAAAGTAGTCACCCAAAAAGTATTAAAAAAGTGGCTGCTATCGCTTTCCATGATTATTGGTCTCATATTCTAAAGTTCCAGAAAAGGGTGCAAATCTCACTTTTTTGTCCTTGGGTGTGGCTGTTAATAGCAAAATTTTGTTTCCTTTAATTTTTAACTGGTATTTTATTATTACTTAAGATACCCTGAATAAGAATTAGATTATATAGATTAATATTGATATGGATTAGATATGATATGCATGCTATGGATGCAATACTACTGGAAAACATATTTCAAATGTTGCCCATTCCTTTTATAGAGTATTTCTTGGGTTCTGTAAAACATTGCTTGAGTTGAATTTTATTAACTCTCTCACACATGATCAGATTTGCTAATTTTTTCTCTTAAACTTCTATTTAATACTAGTATAATTTGATTGGGTCGTATCATGTGTATGACCATTTCTTCTGAGTGATTTGTTTACTTTTTGTTTGCAAAATGGATACAAAGTTGAGCCTCTTAGATGGTTTAGTCAAAGATATTCTCAAAACTACATGTTTTAAGTTCATATCATGGCATCTATTCCCCAAGTTTTGTACTGTTTCATGTCTTAAAGATTTATGTATATATGTATATTCTAGGATCTGCCCTTTCCATGCAAACTATGACACAAGTTTTAGACCATTAGATTGATGCACTTTCAATGGCTTAAATCATATTTGGCATTTCAAAGTTAATGGACATTGGGAATAACACATCAAATATGACTCTAGCTATTTGAGGTTCATTAAGCTAATGGTCTATAATTTGTGTAAAGAAAAACTATTGATCCTAACCCCATATAAAATAGTATCTTGTGTAAAGCAATACCATCTCAAGCTACATAAAATTCCTGTGTGAAAGGTGTTAAAACTTTCTATTAATGATAACTAATCAATGATCTTGCTCTTGCACACATGATGTCAATACAACAGAACGTTTGTAAATTAATGCATTCTTGTCTGTTATAGTCATGTTCTATGCTTTGTGGGAAAACTATTGCCAGCATGTTATTTTATGTTAATGGTTATTAAGTACTTTTACAGTTGAATGGAAAGGCTGACAAACTTCTTTGCACATAATGTGATCAAACTTGTGGGTGCCAACTTATTTTAGATAAGTCTTTCTATAATATAACTTTAATGTCAGTTTTCGCTGAATCCAAATACCATAGGATTAAAATTTTTATGATGAGATTCTTAGGTAGATCCCCTAGTTGGCTTTAGATCACGTGTGCAATTAATTAATACATTAATGTAAAACACATCACTCCCCAAATCTTGATGTGATTGGGATATGAGCCCCAAACCTCTTGTCCGAAGAGACCTCACCAATTAACTAGTGCCCACTGTTTGCATTATTCTCTGATTACCCAAATCTTGATTTGATTAGGATATGAACCCCAAACCTCTTGTCCGAAGAGACCTTACCAATTAACTAGTGCCCACTGTTTGCATTATTCTCTGATTACAGCATTCACGACATATTTCCTTTGTTCAAATAATATCCCTCCCAGTCCCTTCCCTTGTTATTTCCTTGTCTTCCGACTTATAACTCCTTCACCCAGTGTTATCTTCTCATCTTCCTAGCTAAAAATTTTAGTTTGTAGCACAAGAATGTTGTTCAGTGCTTGAATATTTTATTGCATCTCAAGGACTTTTTAATATATATGTGAAAGCCACTATATATGTTTTCTTGTGTCTGATTTTCTGAAATCGGTTACTTTTAAGTCCTATGAAAGTTCAGCAATATAAAACTGCGTATACTGATTCTATAATTTTAAATTTCTTAATCAATGCCATGTCATGTCAGCTTTCAAGTGATAAAAAACCAGTGGTTGGCCTACGCTTATATTTAGAAGGAAAGAAATATGATCGGCTAGCATTGCACGCACAGCACCTCTCTAGCCTTCCAAATATCATGACCTTTTCTTCAGCCAACAGCTCTACATGCCAACCATGTCAATGGCGTGGTTCTGATGACTACAGATCTAGTGACCAATTCTTAGAACCCGTGAAATGGAAAAGATATTCAAATGTGTGCACATCAGTTGTTAAGCATGATTCGAACTGGTTACATGGGGATGCAAATGGTGCTTTTATTGTAACTGGTGCACAGCTCCTCAGCAAAGGGAAGTGGCCCCAGACAGTCCTGCATCTTCGTCTTCTCTTCACCCACTTACCCAACTGCACAATTCGGAAGACAGAGTGGGCTGCTGCACCGAGAGCTCAAAAATCTAGTTTCTTTACTAATCTGAGTACAACATTCACATTCACTCAAAGGAGTGTCACTGGTACACAAAAGCAGGCTCTGGCTCAGGATCCAGCTGCACTTAATTCCGGTGTATATCCAGACGGTCCACCCACTCAGGTTCGCTCTGGAAAGGTTCTTAAATATGTGGAAACAGCTGAGGTTGTACGTGGACCACATGATGCTCCGGGACATTGGTTAGTAACTGCTGCCAAGCTAGTGACTGAGGGTGGTAAGATTGGTTTGCATGTGAAATTTGCTTTGTTAGACTATTCATGAATTGTCTTTTCTTTGTACATTGGTAGGTTTGTTGATTTATATTTAATTCTTTTGTTAGTAAGAAAGCTAGGCCTATCTTTGTACGGAAGGAATGGTTCAATACCTAGTTCAAAAAAGCCTTCGTTGTATTGTTATTGACGATTTTTCTCCAATAAATCAGTTTTGGTATGACATTCGTAATTGCTGCGTTGGTGTGGTAACTGCTGTATGAAGCAATTAAGGTCTCTTTGAGATTGAGATGTTCTAATAGTTGACTATAAATATGTTGTTAAATTGCTAACAGTGAAGTATAAATAGGTATGTGATTGACGATCGATAGTTCTAAGATTAAAGCGAGTGTTTATCAAATTTATTGTTAAATTTTAACTGATTTGTTGGCGTACCAATTTAGTGGAGTATAGATTGACAGTACCAAGGTCAAATCCATGAGAATTGTTAAGAAGTTTAACGAGTCCAATTAAACTTTAAATGAATTCAATCATAATATGGTCACAAATTAAAATTTTAAATAAAGAGTGATTAAACTAAATATGCAAGAAAACTAACAAATGTGGATAAATTGAGACTTAAACAAGTTAATGTTTATTTGTACTTAGTAACTGTCTGTTTGTTTTATTTTTACTGAATATTTAATTTGCTGAATTTAGCTATTTTAGGTAATTAATTGTATATAATTTATCAATTTAATTAGATTTTGACATTTTTTAAATGAAAAAATTCTTTTTTTTTTTTTTGCGAAATGTTAAATATTGGATAATTTCATGAAATTTCTTCTAAAAAAATCTCTACATAATTAATAATATATTTATATCATTATTCATACATACAAATTATTATTTAAAATAATGATATATTTTATATGGATAATGATATATTGAAATTCATGATTATTAAGTTTAAAATATATATATTATTTTAAGTTAGATTTATCAAAATTGTTTTACAAAATTAAAATACATAAATTTACATACTATATAACATAATAAGCTATAACAAACATTGTCTCATGAATTTATTTCGATTTTGATAAGCCTTTTGATGGATTTCATCCTGAGTGTTGGATGTTTAATTGAAAACATTTTACTAGAAATATATTGCTTTTTGAGAAGTGTGGAATTTGTTTTTGGCTTATTACTTTTTGAGGTATAGAAGTGTAGGTAGTTGGCTTACTGTTTGTAGAAGTGTAGAATTTATTGTTGGATTATTTTTTGTGAAAGTGTTTTAAGTGTTGTGAATTGCTTGCATTTGTGGGGAAAAAAAAAATAACACTTGTTTTGCTTACTGAAATGCTAGCATTTGTGAGAAAAAATAACTTTACTTAAATGATGCTGAAAATTTTGCATTAGTCACATATTTGTTGTTACATAAACTATGATTGGCTATCATTTTTTGAATAGGAATTGCAACATGTACATTGAACCTAAGTATGAATCCTTGGCAAAAACCAATCATCAAAGCTACTATAATTGCAACAGGTTTGATATTCTTGTCTGATTTTGCATTGTTTGGCATGTATTCCTTAAAACATCATGTTGCATAACTTTTGTTCACTATCATTTCCAACAGTAACATTACCACTTTGTTCTTCAGTGTAATAGTTGACGAGTTCAGTTGTATTTATCTGAACTTCAATTGTTAATAAGGAAAGTGTATATGTTTTGATTTTTGATTTGGCTAGTAACGCTTGAACTTTCACGTTATTGATTGAACTAGCAACCATTAGGTCAAATTGTCTCGACTCTCAAGAGCTAACTTCCTTAATTAGGTTATTATTAACTTCTACTCCAGCATAAACAAAATAACAACATGAGTCATTAAAATTAGCTAATATGCTCTTTCATTATGGATATTAAATTGGATTTTTTTTCATATATGTTCCTTAGTACCTTCTATTATAATAATATTGCATATATAATTACATTTTTGAAGTATGGTTGCTTACTTACATTAATCTATCATCAGAAAATCTATTATGAAAACCTATTATATCATTTTTCATAGACTCATTAGTATTTGCTGAAAGGCAGAGAGAGGATTACCATTTGTGTCGATATTAGTTTGATGAATTTCGGGCAACTTGAGAGGTGGCAAAGTATCTCCAATGTAACTTGACATCTTTATTTCTTCCAAAGATTGTTAGTTGACAAAATGCCCAAAACACTCTGTATATCTATATGCATATCATTTTTCTTTGTTCTATTATAGTTTCATTTATTTTGTGGTAAAAAAATCTAGGTATTTTTACCAATTGACTCTGAGGTATCAAGACTTTGCATGCAAACATGTAATCAAGTTAGTCATTTCTCATAATTTCTATAATCAAGTATAAATCTTGTCCTTCTCTTGAATTTATTCTCTATACTTTAGACATATCCAGTAGTTACTAGCAACCTAGATCCAGATTCTTGAGTATTTTTGACTACCAACAATAAATCTTATCCATCTTTGAGAACATATCCCCTTTATTTTTTGACATATCGACTATTGAGTATTTGTTAACAACCTAAATTCAGATTAAGAGCATTTTTAAATCACTAGTCTTCTCATAGCTTATGGGAAAAACACATTATAACATATCCTTGTATTAATTCTAAGAAAAGAAAAAAAAATCTCCACTCCCAAGAGATAAATTCTTAAAAAGGATAAAAGATGAGGTATATATTGTTGTTTGCATTCCATTAAATTGCTTAGTTAACAAAAAAATAAAAATAAAAATAAAAATGATATTAACAAATTCATTACATATAATAGACTTTAATTAATTAAGTTGACACTATTGTTGAACATTTGTTGATTTGATTGCCTACTTTCACTAATGTACAATTGCATCTTGGAATATCAATATCCTATGAATTAGATTCTGACTCATGATAGATGCAATTAGGTTCTTAAGAATTTAGAAATTAATTTATATAAATATCTCATATCATATCTTGCAAAACCCATAATGATTTAAGAACTTAGAGGCCATATATATATATATATACACACCAAAAATCTTGTGGAACAGAGTACGAATCTGAAGGACCACATTATACCAGTATCTCAAGGAGCAGAGCATGCATCTTGAGGACCAGAGTACATACCCGTGTCACCGATGCACCAGGAATAGTAGGAGCACCACACCATAACAATGTTAGTAGATAGAAGCATTTGGAAGTGCTAAAGGCAATGGAGGTGATTCGACTGGATATGGAAGCGCGGTTTGTGCATAGGAATAATTATTTTGATCTAAAATGGCTCTAGTTAGATAGCAATTTAGTGATACAACTCAATTGTTGAATTAAAAAGTTCAAGTGTTGAGGCAAGATGTGCATATGGTTTGAATTCTTGGCATCGTTTCCGTAGTGAGTGCCTTCACTACAGTATGCACCACCTCATGTATGATTAGCTAAAATATTATATAGTATATTTTAAGCTTTTGATTTCTAACTTACTACAATATTTGATTCCAAATATACAGGTGATATGGATGTCGATGAGATAATATTCTAGATCTTGGAGAATTAAAAGAGTGACTTATGCCTGTGCCTATACATGTGTCTGATGAGTTATTCTCTCCTGACACGCGTAGCAGAGACGGACGATATTACAAAAGAACATGAAAATATGATAGTTCATTTGTGAACCCTAAGAGCTTCAAGAAATAAAAAATCGTTTGCCCCTTGCACGTTAAAGAATAGTGGGATGCGTTTTTGAACCGGATGAGAAATACAAACGCCACACTTGTACCATTACGTAGGCTCATTATATTGCCAACCTGGTACATGACTATATTAAGGGATGACGACGACACTATGTTGGAATACGATGCAAGTACAAAGTTGTAATCCATATTTAAATTCTGAATTTATTTTACCCCAAATTCTTATGAGGTATGTGATTGGAGAAAGGATAGTGACTAGGAAGATGATTGAGGGTCCTAAGACATGGTTTGATATTGATGTTGTCTACTTCACGGTCAATGTGGAACAAAAGAACTGGTTCTCAGTTGTAGTGGATTTGGTGAAGCACCGGATCGATGTATACAATTCATTTAACTCCTAGACAAAAGACGACTTCATAGTTAACCACTTAGTGTGATGATTTTGCAGCGTACTTAGGGATGCATTGCCTTTTTGATTTTAGGCCATCTGATGAGGTACACATGATAAAGAAAACGGCCTTGAATTCATGGTCGAGTTTTATTTGGTAGATTTTGTTAGTTGTGGTAGTATGTGATGATTTTGTATTTGGTAGATATTGCATATAAGATTTTGTATATTGTAGAATTTATATTATTAATTTGCGATGATTTTACATTTAAGATTTTTGTCTATGGTAGATATTGTTAGTTAGACTGTGTTGAATTTGTATATATTTGATGTTAGATGTTGGAAGTAGATATTTGTAAACAAGGGATTGTGCAAAAATTCTGGGAATAAAAGAGTGCATAATTTTATGAGTCCAAAATTTATGAAATCAGGAAAATAAATATAGGAGAAAACAATGGAAGTGTTTGGAAATTTCGAAGAATTTTATCAAAGGTTTTTGTTTTAACTAAATCACTTTGACGAAATTCGTGGAGAAATTTAGTGTAAGAGCCTAAACTCCCTCAACAAAATTCATTTAGTGTAAGAGCCTAAACTCCCTTAACAAAATTCATTGAGTAAAACAAGTATAAAAAATTGTCATAAATTTAGTGTTATTTTTGAGTTATGCTCTCTTGATTAAATTTATTGAGCAATTACAGTATAAAAATATAATTTCTCGACAAAATTCATCGAGAAATGTGTTTTTTATTATACATTTATTGAGACTTTTGGAATTAAATGTAAAATGCATTGAAATTCCATTTAAATATATTTCATTAAATTGTCTTGTAAATTTCATCGAGGGGCTTGTAACACATGGTTGATATAGATTGAATTAAACTATAATGATCAACAATTTATGACATAAAATTTATGGCCTATCTATAAAAATTAAATTTGTACGTTTTCAAGTATATTTAATAATCGATGATTTTTTCACCATACTTATGGATTAAATTTGCTAGTATCATGAATAATATTTACATACTACATTTTATTCACTATGACAAGTTTTACTTACAAAAACACTTTTTCATCAAATACTTATGACATTGAAATGACCAATACTTCTTGGTCTCATACAACAACAACAACAACACGAGAAAACAAAACAACTTATATAACATCAAACTTGAACAAATTTAAATTTAAATTTTTGATACAATAACATTGTGGAACATACAACAAATTTAAATAAAAATTCAATCTAATTTGAATGCAATAACACCAGATTCTTACAAGTTTAACGATTATGATGAAATTGATTAACAAATTTAACTTTCTAATCATTTTTCTCTCGAGGATCTTGATAGCTTGAACTATTTCCTTGGAGTGGAAGGAATCTCTACACAAACCACCCTCTTTCTATCTCAACATAAATATATCAAAGATTTGCTAAAAAAGACCAACATGCAAGATGCCAAAGAAGTTTCAATGCTTATATCCTTATCTAAAAGAAAGTCGACTTCATGATGACAGTCCCACAACAGATCCAACAATTTATTGCCAAGTCATAAGATCCATGCAACACTTGTCATTGATGAGTCCAAATATATTATTTGCAATCAACAAATTATCTCAATTCGTTCTTAAACCATCATTCATTCACTGGTAACAGTTAATAGCATACTTTGATATCCATAAGGCACGCTCTATGATAGCATTTTCATTCACAAAGACTCTCTACTTTCTTTGCATGCCTTTGCTGATGCTAAATGGTTTGGAAATACTGATGAATGCACCTCTAGAACGACTTTTGTTGTTTTCTTTAAAGCAAATCCCATTAGTTGGTTTTCAAAGAAACAAAAAATTTTTGTTCATTCCTTAACCGAAGTAGAGTATCGGGCTATTGTCTCCTCTCGTTCCACTCCAATAATTTATTGTGATAATGTAAGCATCACCTACTTTTCTGCAAATTCAATATTTCACTCATGCATAAAGCACATTGCAATAGATTTTCATTTTGTTTGTGATCAGGTAGTCAAAAATCAACTTTGTGTTTCACACTATGAACTTGCTAGTAGACTTCCTAACAAAACCATTGGCTCACATGCTCTTCTACTACTATAGGTGTAAACCCTGTTTTTCAAGTAAGGGTAAAATAGTCAGTTTATAAAATTTATGTTTGCATATGGATAACTGATGGTTAGTTGATACATTAACGAGGCTTAGGTAAATTTAAATTAAGTTTAATGATATAATTACCATGAAATTGAAGTTGCGATTTGAAATTTAGCATAAGAAAGATTTCAGAATAAAGTTCTATATTGATGCACTTAGTGATCTCGTTAACCAGTTAACGAACTGGGTTAAGGGGCAGCACCCTTGCAGGGGTCCAAGGGGTGGAGCCCTTAGGAAAAATTTTTTATTTTAAGCTTTTGCCAAAAAAAAAAATGGTAATTGTACAGTAAGTATCGATATTGTGAAGGAAGAGGTTGACATTTTCTTCTAAAGTATTGACATGTTAAGGGTGTAGGTCGATACATGCTGAAGAGGTCAACACTTTGCAAAGGGGTCGATACTTGAAGGATAAGTATCGATTCAAGTATCGACACTCGGACTCATAAAAATTTTCAGAATGAGATTGTAGGAAAGTATTGACACTCTGGGATACAAGTATCGACACTTTTGTCAAAAGTGTCGATACTTGAATAGGAAGTATCGATCCTTCTATAGAAGTGTCGACACTTTAGCTAAAAGTGTCGACCTTTTGGGTCGATAGAATGCAAATTTTGGGCAAATTTTGAAGGGCAATTTAGAAAACTTCAAGAATTCTTAAGGGCAATTCAATCCTTTTGCTTACTGATATAAATACCCATGAGGGAGAAGTCATTTGCATGCTTCTCATTTGTTCATTCTCCTTCTCTCTCTAAACGTACTCTCTCTCTCATTGTCTATATCGAATTTTCTCAAAATCAAAATAAAATATCTAAGTTCTCAGTCAAATCTTGCGTACCCAGTGACTATCCATCTTTTCCTTTACGATTTAGTGCCACATTTGGATTGATAAGGACAAGAAAGAGCATGAAAAAAAATTAGAGTTTCAATAAAATTTGGTGGTTTTATCGATTAAATGGAGATTTGAAGTTCTAAGGACTTTTACGAGTTCTTGTTAAGTTTATTAACTCATTTGATATACGATTTTTGAATATTTGAGCATGTTGAAATCTAGGGTTATTGTTTGCTCGAGAATTTACATTGAATTTCTCTAAGAAATCTAGTTTTGTGTAATAATTTAGGGTAATTGGAAGTATATAATAATTGTATATGTGTTGAATAATTTTTGGTATAGGCATAATTCATTTTAGACATAAATGCATAATTTGGAATGTATACATTCTGTTATAGACGAAAATGTGAAATTTAAAATATATACAGCCATAGGATTTCATTGTTGAAAATCGAATAAATAACCTCGTTAGTTAAGCCTTGCAAAATAATGTGTCAAACAAGAAAATTTAGATATGTTTTCCATGCAGTTACATCTAGTGTATATTTGTTAAACTAATTAAAAACTTAGAATTTAAAAATATATACATGTGTGATACTAGATGCCGAGAACTTGAGTGAAGTATCGAGTAAATATGAGGATATATAGTAGGAGTAGTTACCCTCTTATTTTTTGTGAGTAAATTTATACATGCATGAATTATGTAAATATATATGTGTATGTTATATATATATATATATATGTATTACTTGTGTGTTAAATAAGTGTTTTCTATTGTTTAAGTTAAATGAGAAATGAATGTGTATTTATGTGATTAAAACATGATATTAGGATCATGTGCTAATTGGTCTGCGGTATGAAATTTGTTTGGATACACATGCTGAAAGAATGAGGAGGCCTAATTTATTTATGTGATTTAGATCATCATGTGAAAATGAATTGCTTTAAATTGTGCATGTATATTGGTGATGAGGCAATTAAGGCCAGATATTGTTGTAGGGCTAGTGGGCCAATTTGTTTACTGTATATACAGAGAGGTAGCGTATGGACGGATCTATGAGAGGCCGCATAGGTGAATGGGTAGCAGTGGAGGCTGGTATAAGGGAGAAGTCTATGGCAAGCTCACTATGTGCCGGGCGCTAATGCGCAGTTATATAAAAACTCAATGGATAATTTTAGCGGCTTGATAGGGATCTCATGGATTTGATGGATATAACTAAGACAATCACTTTATCACTAAGTAATTACTCGGGGCCAACATCAATGAGACTAACGATTAATTTTATAAAAGCATGTCTTATATGATATAAATAATTTTACAATGCTAGAGAAATAGTTTTATATTTTATAAGTATTCATTGCATATAGTTTTTATGCATAAAAGGTTCATTGATGAATTTTGTCATTATCTCGACCAAGGTAGCAGTCGAGAAAGTATGACCAACCCAGTTTAGTTGTTTAAATTAAATACAGACTTTTAATCTATTTTACAGTCATATGTTGTAAATGAAAATGTATATATGTATTTTCGAACGTGATATTAATGAAATCTCAATATCTGAGAATTTGAAAATGCGTGTGCATGTATGTATATATGTATGTATGTATTTACTCATTGAATATAGTTGTATACTCACTCCTCATAATCACAGTTTTTAGATTAGGTGCCCTAGTACTCCCTAGGCTTATGGTAGTGGTAGAGAGCTTACGACGCTTTTGGTAAGTTTTTTTTTTCTTGATTCATATATGTCATTTGAGTCCACTAGATATGTATTTTCTGAGATATATTTAAAATATTGTAACTAAATACTTATGTAAGAATTTATTATTTTGTTCAATCCTTAAGTAAATGATTTCTGAATTGATATTTATATAATCAAGTATATTGTGGATGAATTGATCACGGAGATAAATTCTTTAATGTTGGTGATCCCTAGGATGAGAATTTGTATTTATAAACTATTTTCAGGTTTTAAGTTATTGACAAGAAAGCCTTACAAACTTTCTTGATACATTTAGGGTGTATAGATTGTATTATGAGGGTTTGTGGTAATTGTCACAGGTAGACTTAGGATCGAGGCGTGACAATAGATCTAAGATTGGCGTCCTTAATAGAAGCTTAATTTTTTGGGGGCATGATATAACATAATTACTTGAACCAATATTAATACATTATAGTTGCAATTACTCATGATAAGTATGATCAAATTTCTTCTTTTGGCTTTTGAGATAGAGGATTTGAAAAACGATAATTCATGGGAATGATTTATGCATAAGCTATTAGACATCATTGGAGACATTATATCCAACTGGAACATTAGTATTGAAAAAGCAATACAAGTAGTTTTTCAATAACACAAGTTATTGAAAAAACATGAATGCATGCTTTACTTTATTCAAAATTTACCATTTATTAATGTATGTAAAATTTATCTCAATATATAATGATATATAAATATTAAATCAAAAGAAAATATATAACCAATTAAATTTGGTTTTATGCATTAATAAACAATATTATCACACATTATTTTTCCATTAAAAGACCATGATTGGATAATAAATAATGTTAAGGTAATATTAAACCAAACCATCATTAAAATTAGTAAGTATTCAAAATATTTAATTAAAAGACACAACTTTAAATTTGATAATTGTCTCGATAATTCATAAGGCTAGATAATTTTGTTGTCTTAGCCTTTTTATTAGTGTAGTTTCAATGCTCTCTCTACATTTTCATACTTCCCAATGTCAACATTGTCATAAACATCATTCAAAGATAATGATAATAAAACCACAATTAAGCCAATTTCGTCCAAAATTTTCAAACCTTGGAGTGGTCTTGCAAATGGAAGCTTCTTGCGATAGAGCTTGGAAGTTAGTTGCGGTAGCGGATGGAAGCTAGTCTTGGTGGACTGCTTGGGGTTGGTTGCGGTGGCGTATGTTAAGGTAAACTCGGTGATCAAGTCAGGCTCGAATTGACCAGCTTAGCATTTGAAGAAAGAAGTGATCAAGTCAAGTTTGAAGTCACAAGCTCAGCATTTGTAGAAAGATGAAGTCATCAAGTCAAGTCTAATACCAGCTCAGCATTTAAATAATGAAGTAACCAGCTTAGTTGTAACTAAAGAAATAAGCTGAGCTGGCAAATGATGAGTTGTGCTAACTATAAGCTTTTATTGGTTAGCTTATCAAGAAACAGAATGTATGACATGCTTGTTTTACCCTTTCAGAATTTCAGGAAACTGTTATAAGATATTTATTAATTAGTTTTCAGTATTTTTCTAGAAGTTTTTATTAGTATAAATTAGTGTGGTAAATCTCTTTTCAATCATTGAATAAGAAAGCATTCAATTTAGTAAAAGTTTCATTTTTTTTTTCTTTTCTCTCTAGCCAAACATTGTAAAATCTTCATTTGGTATCAGAAGACAAGGTGAATAATGGCAAATGCAAATCTTTCAACAAACTCTTCCTTCTCTTTTGTTGTGCTTTTCAAGCTTGATGGAGTGAACTATTTGGTGTGGAAATCATAATTCTTGCCTTCAATATTTGGAAATAGTTTGGAAGAATTCATCAATAGTGAAAGAGCAGCACTGAAAAATATCTACCTGGTGGAAGTAATGATCAAATTCTTCATAATCTAGATTATGTGACATGAAAGAGACAAAATCAACTCCTATCTTTAATGAATGAAGCAATCCTGAGTTTGGTGATCAAATGTAAGTCTGCTTATGAAGCGTAGACAGCACTCGAAAAGCAATTTGGATAACAATCAAAAGCCAAAACATTACAACCAAGGCTTCAATTACAATAAATGATGAAGGAATGTATGACTATAATTGAATATTCCTATCTCACATGATGATTTTGTGTTGTATGTGTTTGCTGGCTTGGGATCTGAATATAATTCAGTAGCTATTTACATCATTAGAAAATGTGAGAATGTCAATATACATGAAGTATACTGATATTATTAACACATGAGTGTAGACTAGAGTAGCAAAATTCACTTTATCTGCTGAAATCCAAACAAATTATGCTTAAGCAAAGCATTTTCAAAAGAAGAATGAAGGAAAAAGTGCTTACAATTTCAATTAAAGCATGCAAGAGCAACAAGGTTTTCACAACTCAGGCTAAGGTAATCAAGGATGAGGTAAAACTGGTTTCAAAGACTTTCAAGGATACAGAGGTTATCAAGGTGGAATATCTTATTGAGGTTGAGGAAATAACAAATCAACTTATTAAATATGCTTTAAATCTGGTTACATAGTTGTTGCTTGTTTCCACAAGTTTAAGTAAGAGTATGTACCTATACAACCTCAACATCAACACTATAAGCAACATTATTAACAGGTTTATCAGAAACAATCCAAATCAAGCACCAAAAGCAATATACAGGGTAAATACAGATGGTGTAGTAGATGAAGGTTAGTACATTGATAGTGGAATAGCACATCACCTAACAAATGATGTTTAAAA
>JAXCLQ010056245.1:0-17484 GCA_035584115.1 Cedrela odorata | reverse complement strand
GGCTTCTTGAGGAACTCCACCACCTCCATGAAATCTTGTTTAGCTTCATCAACTCCAGCGACATCATCAAATGTCACACCAGTGTTTGGTTCCATTTGGAATTTTGCTTTTGACTGACCAAAGTTAAGGGGGAAACCAGGCCCACCAGGACCACCCATTCCACCAGAAGAACGCCTTGAGAGAAGGAACAGTCCTCCAATTAAGATAAGTGGAAAAGCCAGATTCCCAATCAAGTTAAATAACAAAGATCCTGAGTCTTCTTGAGCATTATGTGCGGCAAAGTCAATGTTCTTCTCCCTGAATTTCTGGAGAAGCTCCTGGCTGAGCCCTGGGAGTTGAACACGAACACGCTGCACACGGTTACCCAACTCAGGCGAAATGGCCTCCACAATAGCTATGGTTCCATTCTCAAACAAATCAACCTTTTTCACCCTGTCCTTGTCTAGATATTCTAAGAACCTAGAGTAGGACATCCTGGAGGAAGAAACTCCCTGTTCATCAGCATAGGCTTTCCCACTCCCCAATAAAGCAGTACCAACCCCCACATTTCCAAGCAACAACTTCAGAAAACCTCTTCTTCCTTCCTGCTGCTTTGGGCCTAAAGATGCCTTTATGAGAGCTGCTTCTGGTTTCTTTTCCAATGATTGAAAACTCGAGGAAAAGAGAAGATGCCTACCATAGAAGTCCTTGTTCAAATTTGTTTTAGTCTTGTGTGTAGACAAAATATTCCCTACAAGGCAAGCAGATGAAGCTGCCATCTGTAGAAACAATTAAACCCCATTAACATACCATCTTAAAGGTAGCGAATTCAAAAAGAAAATGTAAGACAAACATCCAATTTTATAACGCAGCAACAGCTTCAAAGTAGAGCTGAATTACACATTTCAACAGAATATGCTAATATCATCCTACAAATAAAAGAACTTTATTCATTCATTTCCGCCTCTTTCGGTAAGTAAAGAATGAACTAACAATTACAAGCGAATAAAAAAAAGCATGTGAAAAACCTGAACTCGGACATGTTCAAAAGTAAGCAGAACCCATGACGCAGTTTCAAAATACCTATCTATATCACATTCAGAATTTTAACAAAAACACCCAGAATTGTTTTCCAATCAAAGCTTCATTATTGACCCAAATTTTATCATCAGATTTCAAACTAACCAAAAGCTTACCTCTGAGGGAATCAAAGACAGAATTATATTATACTAAAATAATAATAATAATAATAATAATAACAACACTAGACAAACAGAAGTAGAAATAGAAGCAGAAGCGTGTACCTTGAAAGACAGAATAATTGGGACGAAATGTGAAGGAGTAACAAGCAATAGAACGGCAGTGAAGGCAGTTGTGTAAAGGTCTATAGGGAGGGAGTGGATGTGGTTTGGGAACGGTGTACGTGGCGCTTTTCTAAAGAATAATGATTGTATTGTTTGTACTGATTTTAATTTTCTAAGATTTTTTTCGGTATGCTTCTAAGATATTTTTAAACTTGCTGTGAAGAGTTAAGAGGAGTTCTTGAACATTTCGACCATGGATTTTGCCATGAGATATCTGTGGTGTTTCATACGTGTTGCACGTGTGAAATTTGCTTTTACAACGGAATTAATTGAAATTTCATTTTCAATTTATTTATCTTATGGGTAGTATGTGCTACATGCAAAGTTAAATAAAATCTGACTTAATTGATGTGACCAAAGTTCCAAGTAAGAGAAGGCTGTCATGGTGGCACGCTCATTGCCTTGTTACCATCATTTTTCATAAACGAATATAATGTATACAAACTTAACATAGCTAGATTATATCAGCGGGCTGCATTATCCCAAATGAAAGCCTCCTCCATAGCTCTTATAACTGAAATAAGCTCTCTTGAAAACAGGTCATCTCCTGCTGCATTGGCCATGTTATTGTCCGATGCATTTTCTCTCCTTTTCTCACCAAAAGAAAACCGACACACTGGGCATTGAGCGTTGCTTTTCACCCATGGAACAATACAATCCTCGTGGAACATGTGTTTGCATGGAGTGAGCATCACCATCTCTTTAGGCTCAAAATCTTCTAAGCAAACTGCGCACCGCACGGCATCATTTTCTTTTTGCTTTTTCATTTCATTGTAAACATTTATTGCTTCGTCTCTGTAATACAAACTTAATCCCCTTGTCAACTTCTTCGTAGAGGGATTGTATATTTCCTTCTTTAGCTTCTTCAATGCTGTATTTTGTTCACCTACGGCCAATCGTGAATTGTTTTCTTCAATAGGAAGTATATTCTGTTGGTTCATGGATCCTGGAGGAGATCTCTGGATGATTTGCCTGTGTCTGGGGAGAACATTGAGACTACCAAGTATTGGTATTTGCACCGGCGAATTTGAGTGCACTGGAAAACTACAAGTGATCCAAGTTTAGAAACAGAGATACAAAATAATGTGGATATATAATGACAAAAGCAATAAGCATAAAACCAAGAAAGGAAATAAACTTCTAAATCAAAGTATTTGTATGTCTGTCCGGCTGCCCATTCATTTCCATTTCCTATTTATAGGTTTTCCTTGGCCAGGTTCACTGTAATTAAAATGCCTGTTACAGCAATAACTGGAAAATTTTGTATATGTTTTAATGCCTAATAGACATCTGAATTCTTTCGTCTCTCCCTTTCTCTAAAGCAGTTCAGCCATACTGTAACTAGTATAATTCAAATTCAGAAAATTTATGCAAGTTAAATCTTTAATGAATCATGAATTTGGTCCTTTGATCTATTGTTTCTTCAATGACTAGTCCTAAATATTTTTAATTCTAAAAATGGAATTGATGTGAAGTTGTAATTCTACCACAAGTACTAATGAACCATGGAACATTCATCATCTACCAAGCCTGTGAATAGGACTTTCCATATCTTGTAATCCATTTCCAGTTGTTTTCAGAAACCATTTTAACAGAACAAATAAACATGCTTACCCATCTAAGCTGAATGGTCTTGTTATTCCTCTCTGCTCAAATGGCAGCCATGGAAGGTGTGCACCTCTGTTGGCATCCTAGATATCCAGAACAGATTAACTAACGTTGTAAGAAAATCATCTAATTAGACTAAGCAAACTAATCATATTCAACAAGATATAAATTTAAAAGACAGTTTCTTATTTCCGATCATATTATACAGGCAAAAGTATACTTACTGGATCAGCACGCAAGGAAGTGGATCCAAATCGAGAAAACGGCGCTTGCCTGCGGTTCCAATCACTATTATCTGGAGCATAGGCACCATAATCATGTCCAACCTGCCAATTTCTTGATGTTGGAGTGAAATTGTCGTTGCCACCGCTCATGTGTCTCCACCCAGTTGATCACCAGGATTCCAATACTTCAGATCAAAGATTGGTAGCGTTAGCCTCTATATAGTGGGTTATGTAGCTTTTCTAGTTTTATTCCTCTGTCTATTTGAAAGTCATCCACCAAGTTAATATATTCTATTAGTCGCTTCATCACTTGCTTTTCTACTTTTCTTGGTTTCTATTCTAATGCAAAGTATGATTCTTTCTCCAATTCATAGATGCTCATCCAGTGGATGAGCCCAAAAGTGAGAGGTGATTCCATAGTAAGGAACCAAGAAAGGAATCCAATTCTGACAATCTGGATGCATATTTATTTTGACTTTTGTGAATTTGCACCTAGAGTGCAAATAAACACACATCCATGATATGCTTCTCTTGCTCTGTGTCAACAAGAGATGATGTAGCTTACCTTGCACTTTGGTACTTATTTAACACAAAAGGGTAAAAGAAAAATGAAAAAAAAAGACAAGAAACAACCTAATAAAATTATGCTATCAATAGATATTATTCATATATTAAAAAAAGAAACAAAGCAACAAAGGTATTAACTGTGGTCACCTTGCAAGTGATAAAAGAATATATTTGCGTCACCTCCCTCTCCACTATCCTACTGTTGTTAGCACTAAAAACCCATTAATAACAAATATAAAAAGAAAAAGTCAGTTATCAATGAGCATAATTCTCTACTATAAGACACATGATATGGTCATCCTTCAGGGCTGTTCAACACTTATCTTGTGCAGAGGGCAAAACAAACTACCAGTTTCAAATCAAGGAAAAATAATAAACATCAGATTCATTTAAAGCAATCTGCTTTCTACACTTCATAAAAATCTTGAATTACAAAATGAACCTCCAGACAATTCCAGTTTTTCCTCTATTTGCAAATCAACAGAACTTTCGTACTTGATGAAACATCTCAAAGCCAGAAACAAGCAGATATCAAACCCAATAAAACTTGTACGTCCAGCACTATGACACTACCGTCAGTGTTTTCCCTCCTAAGTTATTTTAAATTACAATCTTATAACAGTTTATCCGTCCTTTTTCTGCACAGCTACCAACTGCTTCTTCAATTGATTAACACCTAGTAATGCCTTCTGTGTGACTCTCTCCTAAATACTATATAGAACACAAGTTTGAATCCCTGTACCGAATCTTCTTAGTTTACCAAATCCTAATGTAGAACATAAATTCAAACACATGCTTAGAGCCAAATAAATTAAACTGAATATCAAATACATTCACTAAATGGGTAGACAGGAAAAGTTGCACACTTGTACAGAAAAGAGGGGAGTGAGGGAGGGGTATAGGATTTATCTGATCAACTCTTTGAGACCGATTCAATCATCAAGAGCAAATTCGCACCATCAATTCTTTATAACTGACCGGAGTTTAGCACGTGAACCATGCTCACCATAAGTAGCAGTGTAGGGCGGCCGTGATTGCACAGCATATAAAATTAACTACAACACGGTGGCAGATACATAACTCACATCAGATGTTTATGTTCCCAAAAAGAAAAAAATAGTAACCCATACTTCTATACCAGATGTTTATGTTTCTCAAAAAGATGAAAAATAATTAGTTCATTCACTGTTCTCTTCTTCCGACTGAGACTCCCCGCTCATACCAACTTCTTCCAACTTTGAACCACCAGTAACCAAACCCCCAAAACAACAAGATCAAGAAGCTTTCTCCTAACATCATACACCGGATTAGGCTCAATTAACTGCCCCCTCTCATACGCTTCCCTAAAAAAAAACAGTACGTCTCTTCCCCTTGGTTGACAAGTAAAAAATACCTGGGTGATCCGAGAACAAATCCCTCACATTAAAATCAATCCCAAACCGTTTCCTTAAAAGACTAATCTTTTCTACTTCCACCATCTTCTCCACCGTCAAACTCAAAAATTCGTGCACAATGGCAACTGCCCGTTTCTCCAATCTCTTCATCCCAGCTTTAGTCCTCTTACACTCTCCCAACTCCTAATATGGCCCTGCATAAGGCAACCTCTGCCATTCATTCACTCTAGCCTTAAAATCTTTACTCAACCTCATCCCGGACGGAAACCCATGTTTAAAACTATATCGTAATTCCTTCTATCAACTTTGCAATCCTCTCTACAACACTCCATAACCCTCCAATTATCAACTGCTCCAGTGAAATCCCTCCTCGGTATTTCATCGACCAGTCTCAAGACGTGACTATTTGGTTCGTTACCATCGCAAAGCTTAAATATTCTCGAGTTTCGGGCAACGCCAAATCCTCAAATCATCAGGAAGCCCAAGCTCCCCCAAAAACCGCACGAAGGGGCACATATTTTGACGTGGACATCGACAGCAGCCTAACTTACCGCTCAAGAACAAGCAGCAAAGAAACATTGATAGCTTCCTCCTCTTGGCGGGAGATACAAATGGCCATTTCAGTTAGCTTACAAAATTGCTGAGATTTAATGGGGTCGAAAATGTGCGGGTACTTATGCAAGAAAGCGGTAGCGCCGCGGTTGAGATGGAGCTTCTGGGAAAGTCTAGACAGGAAATCAAGAGAAACTAAAGGAGAGTTGTTCCGCTTAGCAAGAATGAGATCTTGAACGGAGATGACTTTGATGATATTCTTGTACTCGCCCATGAGTTTTTCGAAGGTGGGATCTCTGAATCTTGATGCAACGTACTGGGCTGAGGTTGTTGTTTTATCTAACGATTGTTGTTGCGGTTGCTGTTGGGCGTTTTGAGACAGATTCAAGAATTTTGACTTGGCTTCTCATTTTGGTCAATGTTTTTAAGCACAAAAATACTCTTCATTTATTTTCATTTATTTTTATAGCCAAGCATCCAAACCTATTTTATCTAAGGCCAATTATAATAATTTTAAATAAAAATACTCTTTTATATTAAAATTTAAATTTTAAAATTTTTATGTTTAATTATAATTTTTTATATAAATCTTGAAAAAAATTAATAAATTTTTAAAAAAATAATTAAAAATTAATTTTATAAATGATTCGATACTAATTTATTTATTTTAATTATAATTTTTTATCTGAATTTTAAAATAAAAATCACAAAAAAAAATTATTATTTATTCGACGAATTTACTGTTTTTTCAATAAAAAATACTATTCTTTTAATAAAAATACTATTATTTAAAATTTAATGATATTTTTATTTAAAATTATTATAATTTATCTTAAATAAAAAAAATTTAAAAACTTCGTCACAAACATAAACGAAAAGTATGCTTTGTACTTTAGAGGTCAAAAACCCTTATTTCTTCCTAGTAATAATGTTGAACGCTGGTGTGTTTTGAGAATCCTAAATATTTACACTTCAGCTTCGGCATCCCCTCCGAGAATTCATTGCAAATTCATTTTAGAATTCGTCACAATCCCTTGTAGAATCACCTGAATTTTACTTTTTAGCGTAGGATGATCTTCAGAAATTCGATTCGTTCCTGCACCAGATCGCAACTACGAAAGCACCAAGTAGGCGATTTTCATTCATTTTCTATTTGACATGGGTAAGTAAGAAAATAATTGATGTAGTATTCAAATATTTTAAGCAGGCTTTGCTTACATTCTTGTTGGATGGTCGGAGAAAAATGCTTACATTCTTCTGGAGTATTATACTTTGAAATGTATTAATGCAAGTTGTGTGAAGTTCAAGCAGCTGTATGCGAGGCTCATTCTGCAAAGTCAAGTTGTTCTACTGGAACATATTTCCGTCATCTATGGCTTGTTGTGGAGCTGCTTGAGTTAGAACCCCCATTTTTGCATGTTCACGAATCAGATGGGATGATTTATCGTTACAATGAATGATAAGAACATTTGTAGGAAAATTTGGGCATTTTGTCTTATGGCCAAACTAGTAACCAACTTACGATCATCAGGATTTGCATGTGAAAGCAACAGCCATCTATGTTCCTGTTCTTCTATAAAAATAAGAAGGTGAACATTTTGATACGAGGGAACTACAAAATTCCAAACATGTTAAAGAAAAAAAATTACGTTTGTCGTTCACAACTAGATGGGAGTGCAAAATCATATCAAAAAGCCACCTCTCTTTTATATTCTAATGATGAAAGAAGGCACTAATCTTCAATATGGAAAATTACACCAAATAAAAGTACGGAAATGTTCAAAACAATCACGAATTCATATTTTCTGTGATGCTTGTTCATTAAGTAAAGAGCAAATGCATCTTCAATTCTAGGCACTCAGTAGATAACTTCTTGCAATCAGAAGCAGAATCTTCTTTGAACGTCTCATCTGCTAACCATGTCTGACCATAGAAAAAAAAAACTATCAAATCATATCTTCTGGTCTCCAAATTTCCTGAGGTCTCTACCTGATTTTAGGTCTACAGACCATTTTCAAAAACAATAAAAAAAAAAAAAAGGAGGAAGAAAGAAAGAAACATAAATGAAACGAGAAAAACAACAGATTGAGCTATGAAGCTAAAACCCAACGAAGAAGAAAATTGATACAAGAAAAGTACCTCATATTTAAATTCAACATGTTGCTAACACATCATCCATAAAAAAATGTCTTGAACAGGTGAATTACTTGCTCATAGTTGATGACAAGTAAAAGTTCCAAAATATGGAGCCCATTGACATGAAAGCTACACGAGCTTGAAGGGGGACCACCCTGTTAACATACCACAGCATTGTATCAGCATATGACACTCTACCAATCACAAAAACAAATAATCAGCATGAGAACCTTCACAGAGAGGGATTTATTAGTAATACTCTCCATGAAAGTTTATGTCATTGAGTAGGCATGCAACGTTTTAGACCTTGTTTTGAAGTTGAACTTGGTTAACATGGATCAATTTGGAGGTGTGGAATATCTGTGAAAGTTTATAGGAGTTCTGGGTGCAAAACAACAGTCAGATAAGTAAAAGCTGTTTGCTTTATGCAATGAAATTCAATTTGAGAAAATATACAAGTTGGCAGGTCGTGATCTGACACAAGTTTTTTTGCCAGTTTTCCCTTAGACTACTTTGGAAAGCAGCAAAAGTTGGGTGTTTTGGGTGCTAAAGGGTCTAATGTTTCCAGACTTCTGGAGTAATTGCTTAAGTTCCTAGTACAAAAGCACAAAAAGCAAAAATAAACAAAAGAAGAAAAAATGTACCAGAAATTCAATGCACTGACTGGGATCCAGAACCTAAATCCTGCATAGAAATCAAAGTTAACACCAGAACCCAAAGACTGAACCACAATACCAATCCAACAAAAAGATTGCTTCCGAAAGGCAGTTACCATAAAGTAACGCAGGAAGAGCATCTTTTTTATACTTGTTTGGAAGCTCGGAAACTGTTCCTTGCCATAAATTGTTCCAGGCGAAACAAACAGCAATCACACACGGACCAAGCACTATTTGATTTAGTAAAACCTGTAAAGATCAGATGTTACAAAGCATTTTTAGAAGAAGCTGGTCTTCTTACATACCAAATTGATTGTCGTTACGAAATGTCTTGAAACCAAAAGACATTGTACCTTCATCATCACATTCTTCACTGTTTGTTTTGGCATACAATGATCAAGATACTGGTACCATGCATAAGAACCAGGGCCATATAAAAGAAATCCATAAGAAGTCATCCGCAGAGCACGGAACCAGTCATGATCCAGAAGGATGGTCCACGGGACATCCTAAGATAGAACTTTTGGAGAGCTTTTGGTCAAAATCAAACTCAAAACAGCTTCAAACACTACTTAGATAGAAAGAACAATGCAATAAAATATGTGAATATGCCCTAAGTGTAACCAAAAAGATATGCACACCAGAAAACACAGAAGAAGACATGATAAGAACAATTCCTCAGTTACAAGTTAAAAACTTATAAACTTACAGGACCAAATTTTACATACAGTTTCTGAAGTTATCTTTGTTTTCTTGAGTTTGAATTACGCTATGCTTAAGTTTACAACCTTAAATCTTGCAATAACCTCACAGACATTGAATTTGAGTGCAGCCTCTCACCACACCAACCAACATAAAACAAATACGTGAAAACAACAGTGTCAAAATAAAACCTTCCTCTCATCTCTCACCTAGAAAGTAAAATCCATTTTTTAACCTATCCCCATCCTCCTCTTCCCAAATGCCAATACAGAAACCATGCTGCAACTTTTTAAACCACTGTATACACACAAACGTGTATGTCTCTAATACAAGACAACTCGTCGCATGAGATTCCAAAACTGAGTAAACCTACGAAAAGAAATCCAAGGCTTTAACGTTTTCAACTCTTGCAGTTCACTTGATTAAAAAATATAGATAAATATTTTCACTCTATTTATTTCCTAACATTTCTTAGCAATCAAATGGAGCAAGTTATATGGAACCAAATAGCATGAATAACTAAATAAAATATAAAGTATTAACAAACTAAGATTTAACAACAGTAAATAATATTGGGTGCAACGAGCCAGGGGATAGCTTTCACACTAAAAACCATGTTTTCCTGCAAGACTATGGGTGTGTTTAGGCATGCATTTCAAAACCCAAAAACACTCTTTCCACAAAATCACCTATAAGCGCTTTCTAAATGCGCAGGCATCAAGTGTTTCTCTAAGAAGCACTTATACTTCTCTAACACAAAAGAAAAAAAAAAGAACAATTTTATCTGTATCTGCATTAAAAGCACTTCAAACGCACTGCAATAACTAAGACCGACCTTTTCCGACTCCGAATCCTTTTGTTTTCTCCACCGCTGGATGAGTTGAGCAATTGTATCACCGGTCAAAGCTAGTGAACCCGCCGTCGCCGCCTGCTTTAATGGGAATCGGTTACCAGCTCCCCCAGTAACCTCTACAGAATCGGAGGATTTTGATTTTCTACTTCGAGATTTAAATGGTTTCGCTTTTCGCTGTAAAAAGTTCCACTGCAGGAATCCTCCACCGCCTCCGCCCAATGCTTCCATAATGCACCCAAATTTCCAATCGATATTCTTCGTTTTCGCTCCTCCTCTTACAGCGCGTCGCGTTCGCGAAATCCCACCGTTACAAAACCTGCGTACTGATAATCCGGTTTTAAATAATTAGATTGATGTATTAGTAGAATTTGAGAGATCTTTCATGATTGATGCATACAACGACACGTGTACGATGGGATTTCACACCTAGAGTAAAGACCATTAATATTTTTAATTAAACAACATGATAATCACTTTATTTATAGTAACTACTTAAACAATTTTGAGTTTGTTAATTGACCAATGAAATTAATAACACTATAAAATTATTGGGTTAATTAACAATATAAGATAATCTAATTACCTATTTAATTGCTACTCTTAACGTTAACGTTAAAGATCATAAATATAACTTATTGAATCCAACGGTGATAGGTTTTAATGTTTTTAAAAGCAAAGTTATTGTATGATTCTGGTTCTATTCGTAGGACCCACAAGGATCTAAAATATCTCATATACGGTACACTAGAGAGTACTAGATTCTACAACCCACCCTAGCAAGCAATCAAGCAGCAGCGGCCACCCACTCCCACACGCTGCGTTTTGCCCGCCTGCTTTAAAGTTAATTTTGGATTTGTAATATTGCATGATTCGAATGAATGGGTTACATATTCCTTTTAAAATTTGAGAAATGTCATAAACCCTCTTCCAAACAAAAACGACTTCGTTTCAGTTCGGTTGAATAATTACAATCATACTGTAAATATTAATATAAAATATATACTTTAATTTATATAATTTTAGAACATTATAAATAACCCTTGAATTAAAAAAATACATGAAAGATTTATAATTCAAAATTATTATAATTATTATAAAAAAATTAAAAAATTCATGAGATAAAATAAAACGCCTTTATTTATATATATATATATATATATATTCAATTAGACATAATTGATTTATAAATAAAATGCTATTATTTTTTATATCTAACTAAATATATGTAAAAAATAATATTTTATTTTGAATAATTGTTATAACTTTTAAAATAAAATTATTTCACGTATTTATTTGTTTTTAATTTTTTTAATAATTAGAACAACTTTAAGTTAAAATATTTTTTTTTGTATTTTTTAAAATTTTAAGATAAAATAAAATAAAGTGTATTTATACTGACTTTTTAGACGTGTGATTATAATTATTCCTTCAAACTAATACGTTTGAGAGGATACGTAATATTTTTAAAACTTTAGATATTCTAATAATTTACGAATTACTGTTCAAATAAACTAAACTTTGAAGAATGTTAAAATGACTAAACTTTAAGATATATATATATAATTATACATTTATATATAATAATAATAATAATAATAATATATTTAAAAAATTAATTTATTTTTTATTTTTCAAAAAATAATTAATTAATTTTTTTTGTCTAGCACCTAAAATAATTTTTAATTTTTCCAAAACAATGTCAAACTACCTTTACATTACACGCTTCAAGATTTATAAGCGCTTTTGAAAAAAAACACTTCTGAAATAAAATAACATAAATAATGCAAACGCTGTCTTGATTGATTGCGGAAGTCGTAGTAGACCAAGAAAGAAAGAAAGCAAAAAAGCGCTTTCAAACACTCATTTCTCTCTCACCCTACAGTTTTCAGCTTGCTTACTCGTAAAATAATTTTTTTTTATAAAAAAAAAATCGGAAAAAAAAGTAATTTGCTGCTTAGTAAGCAAACTTCACTTGATTCTCTGTATAAGCGTCAGTCTAAGTTCTTCAAGCAAGAGCTTTTACTTTTAGCTTGCTCTTATTTTGAGATCTGGTGTTAAATTAGGGTTTAAGTTGGAAATTTGGGGATTTGAGCTGATCATTGGAGCTAGGGTTTAGTTTGGGGTTTATTGTAAAATGTGGTAATTTGTGAGGAGGGTTAAGGTTAGTGTAGAGAAGATCTGATGCTTACAAGGTTGAAGAGGGTAGTGGCTTGTAATGGTACTGGTTTCGGATGATTTAGGTTTGAAGATTTTCTGGGTATTTGGGGTGGGTGGGTGGGTTTTCATGAATGTGGTCAAATAGAGAAGGTAAGTGGTGATTAGAGGGTTAGCCTGTTTGGGGATTGGTGGTGGTTTTGGCTTGTTAAAGACTTGCTGTGTTTGGCTTTGAAGAATGAGACTCTCTTCGTCGGGGTTTAATCAGCAGCCTCAGGAAGGTTAGAGCTATGTTTCCAAATTATTTTGGTTTTTCTTTTTTTTTTTTTTTTTAGAAGTTTTGTAGTTTCAACTATTTGCTTGGAGTGTGTGTAAATTCGTGGGTTCCCTTTGTTCTTCAAGGTGGGGTTATCTTAGAAGTGATTTTTGTTGACATTTTATCTATCAGATGTATATGTTGTGCATGCTTGTTTGTCAGTTGAACCTAAATCTAAATAGCCAATATTTCTTCGTGTGTGCTGTGTGCTTGAGGGTTAAATTTAATGGTTAAGATAGTTTGAAGCCTAAATTTTAACTTGTTTCTTATCAGCATCGGTCTGTGTATGCATGTTTATAATTTGTGTTGAAATGGACTAATTAAGCTCGAGGTGGTTAAGCTTATAAGCAATCTATGAACTCTATGCGTACTAACCTGAATTCCTGGGCATACCTTATAAACTTACTCAAATGCAATTATTGAAGTTTGTGCTATTTTTTATTTTTATTTATTTTTGCATAAAACAAAATAACACAAGTGAGGAAAACTTTTTGCAGGGGAGAAGAAGTGTTTGAATTCTGAGCTTTGGCATGCATGTGCTGGTCCTCTTGTATCCTTGCCTCCTGTTGGAAGCCGCGTAGTCTACTTTCCCCAGGGTCACAGTGAACAGGTCATTATCTGTATTTACCATGGCTTAGTTTAATCAATTGTTATTTACTATTCAATAACAATCACATCCTCACAATGATGCATGACTGGAACATGTGCTAGGGTCTAGAATTTTTATGAATGGTATGTTTGATTATCTATAATTTGAGAATGTAATCCTTTGATGACATCAGCCATCATTTACACCTTCCTAAATAGTGGTTTCTGGCTTAAAATGAATCTTTAATGAATGCCTAAGTTACGTAGCCTGAAAGTTGCTGGCTTCTTGGACTTTTGTATACTGTAGTTAGGTGGAGTATGAAGCTCTTACCAATGATAATTGTAGTTGCAGAATGAAATAATGGAGCCCAAATGTGGTTGCTTGTATGGATGAAGCTTCTAATCTCTTAGTACCTCTTGGCTGTACCCCGTAGCTTATAGATTTATGAATTCCTGAATTCTGTTAATGGTTTGATTGTCTGTTTGGCTGTGCAGGTTGCTGCCTCAACCAACAAGGAAGTAGATGCTCATATTCCTAACTACCCTAGCTTACCTGCACAGCTCATGTGTCAGCTTCACAATGTGACTATGCATGTAAGTATCAGTCCTTTCCTATAACATTTGATTTAGAACGTTCTCATTGGCTAATGCTAAAACGTTTTTGATTCTGTATCTGCAGGCAGATGTGGAGACAGATGAAGTATATGCACAGATGACCTTGCAACCACTGAGTCCGGTACTTTCTTTTGCTTCATTTGAATTATTAGTTTTTTTAGTAATTTTATTAACTTTCTGACTGAAAATTTGTATTTTAGCAAGAGCATAAGGATGTATACCTACTTCCAGCGGAATTGGGTACAGCCAGCAAACAGCCAACCAACTATTTTTGTAAAACATTGACAGCGAGTGATACCAGTACTCATGGGGGCTTCTCTGTTCCTCGTCGAGCAGCTGAAAAAGTTTTTCCTCCTCTTGTAGGTGACATTTGACAGTTAACCACTTTCTTATACCAATGATGCCTTCTGTGTTGTGAATAATTTTTTTTTTTCATTCATCTTTTGTTTTTTTTACTTCTGTTTCAGGACTACACACTAACACCACCAGCTCAAGAACTGATTGCGAGGGATCTTCATGATAATGAATGGAAATTCAGGCATATATTTCGAGGTGATTTTTTGTATATTTATTTTTTCATATTTTGTGTAATAATTTGTTTTATAGATATTTAATGTGCATAAATATTATGTTCAAGATTGTTTGTTGTCATTACATCTTGTGATTACTTATTCAACATCTCTGTGGCTTAAGAGCACTCGTTAAAGAGTTAGTTAAATAAGCATAAATATTGTGTTCAAGATTGTTTGTTGTCATTACATCTTGTGATTACTTATTCAACATCTTTGTGGCTTAAGAACACTCGTCAAAGAGTTAGTTTTTAACTATTGAGTTCTTAACTTGGCAATATTCATGTAAATCTGAGGATCTAATCCATAAAGAAGGTTTTTATTCCTCTTCTATTTTTTTTCTTGATGAGTTGTTTACCCATCCAAAAAAAATATATTGTAGCTAGGTTGGGGGCCGTCTAGAGTTGAATTTGTATGTGTTGCATGTGAATGCTAGGTTACTTAGAAAGTTGGAAAAACATGATAAGAATTTTGTTTGCATGTGATTAATACATTGTCTTGTCCTGCTGCTGTTATAGATGCTTGAACATGTTTCATGCATATAATTTCTCCACCTTCCAACCCTCCTTCTCCTTACATGTTCTGTGTTGAAGTTATTGATTCTGAAGTTTCATACTGCTCCACCTTAATGAATATTAGGATAAATAAGGAAAAAATAAAAGAAAGATTTATTACAGATTTTAGCATGGTATTTAGGACTATTTGCCATCAATCTCCAATGCAATGAACTCGTGTCAGTATTTGCCACACTTTGACCATTAGAAGCTGAAGGGTGTTCTTATTGGCATGAATTATACGGGTTTTTCTTATAGAACAAGAATGCCTGTGATATCTATGTCTGTTCTGCATGATGGTTGAAAGGAAGGAACTGCATTTGTGTTCTCTTAACTGAGTCCAACATACCTTAATATATATGGATCTGACTGCTTTAAGATCAAATATGTTAAAAGTATTAGCAAGCAAGTTAATTGCTTACTTAACAATAGGATCATGCTGTCTATGTGAGAAGTGCAAATTTTAAAGCAAAAATTTTAGAAGAGACTGGCACTGAATTATCTAAGGAAGAATTCCTGTATTAATAAGTTTTTTCTGTTTACATTACAGGCCAACCCAAGAGGCATCTGCTTACAACAGGATGGAGTGTTTTTGTTAGTGCAAAAAGACTTGTTGCTGGTGACTCTGTCTTGTTTATCTGGTTAGAATATTTCCTATGCTAAGAGATTTTCTCTTTGTTCCCGCCATTGTGCTTGAATATTTCCATATGGATGAGTACTTGCCAAGGGTATTGAGATGCTCACTTAAGATGCCTGTGGTATTGCTGATGGAAGCTTGAGACAACCAATAAAGTGATAGTAATTATTTAATCTTTATTGGTGTGACCAGTTTATAAAAGTTTTCTGGTTTATAGCATGAATCCTATACTTGTTGTCATACCAAAGGATCTTATTCATTCGGATAAATGCCAAGTAGATTCACTGGCTGCATTTGCACTTCCTCTGTGATGCAGTAGATGGGGCTGTGTTCTTCCATTTGCTGCATGCTGAAGTTGATTGTCAAAAATGATTATATGGTGTGATTCTCATTATTTTTCTTTTCATTATATGTTCTCTTCCATTAGGAATGAAAAAAATCAATTGCTCTTGGGTATCCGACGAGCGAATCGACCACAGACTGTTATGCCCTCATCAGTTCTATCAAGTGATAGTATGCACATTGGTCTTCTTGCTGCAGCTGCACATGCTGCTGCTACAAATAGCCGTTTTACTATATTTTATAATCCAAGGTGAAGTATCTGAGCCCAGAGATTGATTGAAATATTCAATGCCAATCTTGGTCATTCAACTTACCTTGATTGCAGGGCAAGTCCTTCAGAATTTGTCATTACCCTGGCAAAGTATATTAAATCAGTCTATCATACCCGAGTTTCTGTGGGCATGCGATTTAGGATGCTGTTTGAGACAGAAGAGTCAAGTGTCCGTCGGTAAGTCGCACATTTTGTAAATTATGTATTGATTTATGGTTAAACTTTTAATTAGACTGAATCAAGGGCTGAAAGTGATTACATAATTGTTGAGAAAAAAAAAGAAAAGAAGAAAAAGAAGTCAGAACTTAAATTCCTTGGGATAAGATACCATGGGCATGGCAAGCAGGATTACATTTGAATCAGACAAACCTAAATGAGAGCTTCGTTGTAGTTATTGAACTTGTCTCAAACTACGGTTATTTAAACTTGAAAGCATTGCATAAATTATTTATGCATAGTAGTAGCATGCTTCGAAATCCACAAGGACTTGGATGTGTAAGAAACATCTTTTAATGGCAACTAAGAAAGGCCAAATTAAATCAAAATCTAGAAGAGCGATGGGAGATCTAAACCAAAAAATAAGATTCTAGGGACTAGAACCTATTCTATCAAAATGCTTTCTCTTTGGTCTCTCCTCCCACTCTTTCCTTTATTTCTCTTTTGTTTTGTTATTTTCCTCTCTGTAATTATCTTTTAGTTTCCATTTGTAAATGGATACTAATAATAGTATGCACGTATGGTAGTTTAATTTTGCTCACTGGTGTACATTAATGTCCAGATACATGGGTACAGTTACAGGCATTAGTGATCTAGATCCTGTTCGCTGGCCAAACTCACATTGGCGCTCTGTTAAGGTGGGTTTAGATCATTTTTTTTATTTGAATGGTTGATTTCTGGTTCTACTGTGATATATGTTATTTGGTCTTAAGCTTAAATGCTAGATCTGTCTTTCATCATGTGATGTGAAATTTCGTTTTGCCTTAATGCAGGTCGGCTGGGATGAATCCACTGCAGGGGAGAGACAGCCTAGAGTGTCCTTATGGGAGATTGAACCGTTAACAACATTCCCTATGTATCCATCACCCTTCCCTCTGAGACTAAAGCGACCGTGGCCATCTGGACTACCCTCCTTCCATGGTATGTTTGGGTTATTGCTTTTGATGCTGGTTAACATGCATAATATGTCCTTTACTTAATTAGAAACTGAAATTCGCCTTTTGATGAAGTTTTTAGTAAATTCTTTTTGATTTGTTTTACAAAGCTCTGAAAGATGGTGATATGAGCATCAATTCTCCATTAATGTGGCTTCAAGGAGGGGTTGGAGACCAGGGAATCCAATCTCTGAACTTCCAGGGATTTGGTGTTTCACCTTGGATGCAGCCAAGGCTTGATGCTGCTATGCC
>JAXCLQ010056224.1:0-17494 GCA_035584115.1 Cedrela odorata | reverse complement strand
ATATAATATAATATAATATAATATATATATATATATATATATTTTGATGAACTACAAAGTTAATTCTAATTTAAATATTACCATACACATCGAAATCAAGAATAAGGAAGTTCAACTATTTGACCCACTCAAGTTATCATAAGTTAATTAAAAAACAATTTACGTTACATGTTACTTGCCATTATAAATCATAATATCATTCACAAAAATAAATAAATAATTCTTATTTGAGAGGACCACATAGTAAAACTCTTTTGTTTAAGATATAAAAATCGTATATATAAAAATTGGTAAAACGTATAAGAAGATTTAAACATTTCAATATCTCGTAAGTTTTATAATATGAAATTCATATACAAAAATTATTAATAAATGAACTCTAAAATACATTCTTTCAGTTATATGCATACCATTTCTTATTATATCATTTCATCATTGTTTTGTTTCGTCCAAGGTTGAAATCTAAAATGAAAATTTGGTATTTAAGAATTACTAATTCGTCAATTACATCTACTTTGCTCTTGGATCACATAAAATAGTTAAAATTTTGAGTTAACTTTTTCCTTTTATAAGTTTCACTGTCTGTGCGTGTGTGTGTATATATATATATATTTTCAGTTTCTTGAAACCTTTTCTTCCATTTCTCAAAATAGGAAATAAGTTTTTTTTTTTAAAATACAATTTGAAAAATAATACCAAAAACACCATAAGTCATCTATTATTCTATATATTCCATACAATCAACTTCTACAAAATCAATGCAATTTGATACTCATTTATTGCATATATCCACGGTGGGAATTCTGATTTACGTAAAGTAAAATATTTGTACACATAAAAATTGAGAAAACATATAATAATTTGACTATTTAAACTTTTGGTAAGTACTTATTATAATGTAAAATTAATTAAAAATTATTTATGATTGACATCTATCATAGATTTTTCTTTTTTACATGTTATTTGTCGTTATAAATATCTATATTTATGATTTGCTTACAAAATAAATTCTTATTAACATAAGATGAAAAAATAAAAATCATGCTTACCATAATTTAGGGGCAGGTATAGTTCTGTTTAGTTTAGTTCAATGTTTTTTAAAAAATTGAATTCAATTGAGAAAATTTATTTCTTTTAAATATATTCATAAAATTTGAATAGTAGTACTAGAATCAAATCTAATTGATCTGTTCAATCGTTTTTGCTTTAGTATTATTTTAATTTTTAGTTTATTTTTATATTTAAATTAATAAAAATTAATAATGAATCAATAAAAAAGTGTAATGTGCAATTATAATATTAAGAAATAGTATAAAAAAGGTTTTTGGTTCAAAAAACAGAAAGCCAATTTTAAATAAAAATTGAATGGTTTAAAAATAAACCAACCAATCTAACCAGTTCGGCTGATTCACTATATTTTTTTTTAGTTTTTTTTTTTTTCTGTTCTTTGCTGTTGTAATTTGTAAATCATATAAAGAGATTTGACCATTTACGCCCTTGATAAGGTGTTATATTATAAAGTTAATAAAAAAAATTATTTATAGGTGATATTTTATTGTGAAATTGATTAAAAATTATTTACAACTGATATATTTACTTTAGATTCTTCTTTACCATTGGTAATTTGTCATTGTAAACCATAATATCTATTATTAAATTTCTTTCTCGTACAAAATATAAAATTGTTAGATATTGAAATTGTAAACCATGAAATTAAGTTCACCCATTTCTGCCTCTTATTAAAGGTTATAGTTTCTGAAGATTAGTTCTTTCCGCAATTACTTTTTTAATATAGTAATTTTGCATAAATTAGTTCATATTAGTGCGATCTCGTTAAAAATTTATCTTTTTGTAAAATTTATTTTCATTAAAGAGACGTATAATATATTCGAATAAGAATATATAATAAACCAATTATAATGAAATGGAGATCCTTGATCTTGAAGAACAAAAAAAGAAATTCTTAAAAAGTGTACAATTTTATAATTTGTGTACAATTTTATAATTTATCCTCATAAATATAGATATATTTTTTTTTGTTCAAACATGTAATAGTAAAGTTTGATTATACTTATATATTTTTTTATTTTTAGAAATCTTATCGTCAAAGACCAAAACCTTATTTTTTAATAGATTTAATTAAATATGCCTATAGTTTTTCATATCTTATTGTTATATCCGCATTTCATGTAATAATAGCAATAGAAAAAATAAAAATTATACATAAGAAATTATATAATTAAGAGAATTCAAAACAAAATTTTTGAACCTTGTTTTATTAAATAATACAAATCTATGATAGATATAATAGATTTATAATACCATGAGTAGTTAAATAGATACAAGCTTATAATATAGGTACATACTTGTAATATTGCAAGTAGTAAAATAATACATCTATATATATAGTGTGTATATACCGTACATATATATATATATATACACATGATACTGAAACTAATACTAGTATATATATGTATATGTATAGTATTGTATGGCATATATGAGTAATAGTTAAGCTAACGCAAATATATATATAAAATGTGTTAGCATATGTACCTAAATATAATACATGTAACACATATATATAAAATGCATTAGTACCATATATGCATAAGTACCTAAATAAAATACATGTAATATATATATATATATATAAAATGCATGCAATATATAAATATATAATGCCTTGTATTATATAAGTATATGTACCCAAGTATAACCCATTACTATATGTAACATCACTTTATTCTTGTTTCATATTTTGCAAAACCGTGAATAGCAAAATAACTTGAAATTGAGAGCAAGTTTTGAGAGAAACCGAAGAGTATTCAAGAGAGGTGTGTGTATGGGGAATCAAACATGGCAGATTGAATTCAAAATTGTTGTCAAGGTGGTCTAGATTGAGGGGTTGATTACTGAAATTAGAAGAGAGAAAGGTAGTGTTAACTGAAGTGAGGCAAGAGGAAGGAGGAGTAGTTAGTGTGAGACAAACCGAGAAGGAATTGGGATACATGGTAGCCAATTGAACATGCATGTGGGGCTAAATTAAAATGCTAGCAAAGGAGAAGATGAGAGGCAACCAATTCATGGAGGGAGTGGTCTAATGATGTTAATTTGGAATTGAAACCAAGACAGAGAAGTGATAGGTGAGGTATTGCATTGGTTTGGCAAGTGAAATGGTAATTGGATTTATGAAATTGTGATATATATATATATATATTGTGTTAGTGTTGTGGCTGAATAGATACAAGTAGAAAGAGTGAAATTTGGTTGAATTTAGGACAAGGAGAGAGGAAGCAAGCAAGGGTGGTTAGCTAATGTTGAAGTGAAACCGTGGAGGAAGTGCCTTGCTGAGATTGAAAGAATCAGGTGAAGAAGTAGTTTGGCTGAGAGGAGGCAGTGTTAAGAGTAGAATACAGCAAGGAAAGAGAGCAATTTCGATAGCTTGGGTAAGTTGTATGTTAAATGGATGTTGATTTGATAATTAGACATGCATTTGTAGTGTAAAATATTAAGATTGTGTTGTGTGGAAATTGCATTATTGAAACAATTAGATATGTGTTAAACTGATTGCGGCAGTATGATACCATGAGGAATTGTTGTTGTAATGTGAAAATATAAGGTACAAAATATTGTTGATAAACTTGTGAAGTGTTTATGCAAGTGATGTAGTATTGCTGAAAATTGGGAACATAAACTTGCGACACTGGTAGGTCGTAATTGTCTGTTCAAGTGGTGGGTGATTTGAGTTGATGAAATTGATATATAGGAGTGTTGTAAAATGTATTTGGGCTAGCGCACGTGAACAGAGTGCCGAGAGAGTGAGAGAGCGAGTGAAATGCATGAGCATTGGATATAGTAATTTCTGCGCAGGGTTTGGTAAAATAAGGATTCCGGGAGTTCTAGACCTTGGATTGACAAAACGTAAAATGTTACAGAAACTAGACACATAGGGGCACGATATAGTCAAAAATTAGATAAAGATGTTGAGTGAGTCAATACAATTTATTATTTGAACTAAGCTGCTTTGTCAATAGTTCACAGTCGACTACACTGAGTAGGGTAGCGAGAAACGGCTATAACTTGGACATTCGAATCGAAATGTGAATCTGTGAAAAGTGATAGAAATTAGACACATAATAGAATGTGTCTTAGGAAGCTTAGAATATATTACCTTATCTGTATAATGCATCGCTACATTGGAATTCGTCGAGGTGCAGAATGCATTGTATAGGTGACCAAAATGGGCAAGTTCAATTTAGTCTTGAAAAGGGGAGACGGATTTCATCCATAGTATATTTATGTATCTATTTAGTTATAAAGAATGAATCTAATATTGTAATATATGTGTTGTAGATCGTCAGGTTGGTCGTCTACCAATGTTGCAGTAGTGCGAGTACACTATAGTTACTACGGTGAGTAGGTGCTTATTGTGTATGTATGTAGGATTGCACTTGAAATGAGTACTGAAATTGTGTATGATGTACAAGCAGTTTAAATCATACTACGTTGTATTAAGATACACCTAAAATGATTATGTTGTATGATGACAAATAGTGGTGATATGTGATGACTTACTGATGTTTATGCATAGGGCATAGATGCAAGTATATATGAGAGAATCAATATTGAAGTTAGGCTTGAATTTAATTGACAAAAGAATTTGGTTACATATGATTTGTTGTGTGCTAAATGATGCCAAAAAGAATGAAGTTATTGTATGTTTGATAGGATAATAGCTATAAGTGACGATTGTCGCCTGTATGTGTATATATAAATATATTACGTGATGATATGAAATGAAAGGTTGAGATGTTGTATCTTGTGATTTATTTATGTATGATAATTGTGTTGTGACAGGGGGACGGTGATACATAATGCTCTTGGTAACTGAATTATAACTTGGAGGACAGCGATACGTAATGCTACAAGGGTACCTGCAATTTATTTCCGTGTTTAGGGGGACGGCGATACGTAACACCCCAAGGCACTGATTTGAGTGTTTGAGGGGACGACAATATGTAACGCCCTTAAACACTGGTATGTTGTGAAATGATGTGAAATGTTTGATATATTCAATGATGTGAATTACTCCTTTGTGTGTATAGATTGTTATATGATAATATGTATTAATGTTAAACTATGAATGTAAATTTAAAAATGAGACATGATCTAGTGTGTACATGCACTCACTGAGTCAAGTAGGACTCACCCTCTTCTCTTTCCAGTTTTGCAGGATCTAATAGTTTGGTGAATAGACATAGCGGCTTGGAGACACAATGTAAAGGACAGGTCATCAGTTGCAGTCACCACTGTGTTGGGTCAATCTCATATGGAGATCAGTTATTTTACTTTATATTTTGTATATTATATAGTACGTATATACATTGACAGGTGTACAGTTAGTGTTATTTTGTGATACATGGTGTCATTTGAGATTGTGTATATTTATATGTGTATTAGCAGCGGTGTTATGATGCCCTGATATATATATATATATATATATATATAAACTTGATATGAGTCTGACTGAGATTGCATATACAGCAAATTGTGTACAACTTAGGGTGATGGGGCAGACCTATTACCTGCCAGTAACACTCCGAGTTTGGTGGATGTTACACTTATTAAATAAATCTTTGCCATTAGTCAATTATTTTGAACTTAAAGGAGCTATTTTTCATTGAATCTGGAATGCTATTTTTTATTTTTATCTCTTGATAATTAATAATTAATTAAAATAATTAACGATAAAAATCTATTTCATAAAACGTTAAAATTTAAGGACTTACATGATAAAACTTCATTTTTTATAATTTTAAAACAAATTTTTTTATGAATTAAAGTTGATAGCTATTAACTCTTATAAACTAGTTGTCAATGGAAAATTTTAGAGTGTAGACCCAACTTTAAAAAAAATGTATGACACTTGAAATTTGAAGGAATTTTAGCACCCCCAGTGTCAAAATGTTTTCAATTTTTGTAATGAAAAGTTTTAAAAAATAGATATGTTATTTGACACGCCTTAAACTTGGGGTTCATCCGTAATAACATTCACAAATTCTCATGATATATCTTATATATTCAAAATGTATTAAGAGAACTTGTAAAATTATTATTTTTTCTATACATCATTAAAACCCAAAACAATTATAACTTAAATACTCCCATTCATGATGTTATTATCAAAGAATTGATCATCAATGATTAATTAATTTCACAACACATATTAAATAAATAATATATATCATTATCATGGGAATCATTCCCAGTCAGGTTTGAACATAGATAAGTAATTACGTAAAATGCTTAATTTCGATTGGGTTAAACAAATATAAATGTTACATAAACATTTAATTTACAAATACTTTACAAAATAATTAAAAAATTTATCCAATGGAACAAAACAATTGTGAGTCAGAAAACCTTCCCAGAGTGCCCAAGGCTCTTGACGGCTACAATTAGTTTAGAGAGTAATAATGCGCTTAACCTGAAAGTTGTAAGGGTGAGGGGTGAGTATATGGCTATACTTAGTACGTAAATAAATGCAGACATATAAATGCATACATGCATACTCATTTTCAAAAACCAGATATTGAGATTTATTTAAACAAAATACTTAAAAGTATATATACATGTTCATTTAAATCACATCATCATAAAATATTTCGTTTAGACTGCATACAGTTTTTAAATAATCAATTGGGGTTGCCATCCATTCTCGACACGCTAACTTGGTCGAGAATAAAACTGTAACTATTAGTGAGCATTTCATTCATAAACCATATGCAATAAAGTTTTTTTAAATATAGAATTATTTCCTTATGTTTTATAAAATCATTCATTTTCTTTTAAAACATGCATTTTTAAAATAAGCATGCCTCACTGAATGTTGGCTCCGAGTAGTCGCTTGATGACATGAGCGACTGTCCTCATAATCTGTCAAATTTAAGATAGTCTTATCAAGTAGCCAGGACTTTCTATAGGATATCTATAATAGCACATACGTACAATGGCACATAGTGGGCTTGTTATGACCTTTTCCCTTTATTCTAGTCCTACTGCGGCTCCACTCACCTATGCGCCCTTTCAGTAGGTCCGCCCATAGGCTAACTCCCTATATATACAGTCAAAGAAACTAACCCACTGACCATATCATAATATCTGGCCTTACCGGCCCTATCACCAATATACTTGCTTAAAAATAAATCAAATCATTTTTCACAATAGTTATAAATCATTTAAATAAAACAGGTCTCCTCAACCATTACAAGATGTATATATCAAACACATTTATTAACAGCAGACCAAATAAATCAATACATTCCAATATCAATTTATAATACATGAAACATATTCATTTCAAACTTCCTTTAACAATAATAATCATTTGTTTAATATACAAGCAATACATATATGTATAACACATATATATTTATGTATTCATGTATGCATAAATTTACTTATAACAAGACATTAAGGTTCCTCGCACCCACTCGATCGTTATCTTGGGTTTTTGGAACCTAATACTACACATGCATAAAATTATGACTTTCACGATTCCAAGTAATCACATATATGCATTAAATACAAAGCTTGTGAATAATATAACTAAAATCTCTTAGTTAACACGAGACACATTTCTCGAGGCTTAACTAACGGAGCCCATTTATTCAATTTTCAAAAATGAAATCCCATGGTTAACTTATTTAAAATTCACATTTTCACATTAAATTTCACATATTGTATTACATACTAAATTCCACATTACGGTTAATAGTCAATCACATATCTAACCACCATTACAACTCAATAAACTCAAATAATTATGTATATATATTCATCACAATACTCTAATTAACATTAATTAACATTAAATCTATTATTCCTTACGCAAAATCAATAGACATTTTACATAAACAGTAAATTCTTAAATTCCATTATGTCGGTCGACTGGTTCTTGCATCCGATAGACTGATTCCTCATTTTCGTGGGTCTGGAACTGTCAACACTTAGTCAACCTACTTTAAAAACTCAAAAATTTTATGCTGAGACCTATTATTCCATGTAGCCTTTTGTTAATCCAATATATATTAAATCTCAATTACTCGTTATACTCATATCATGAATTGACTTAAGTCACCTAAGCCTTGTTAATATGTCAATTAATCATAAACAATGCATGTGTGAAAATGAAAGTCATTATAATAATTATTTTACCCTTATGTTCAAATAACATAGTTTACAAGTTCTACTCCCCTAAGAAAAAATTTTATCCTCAAAATTTCACGTAATAGGTACATTTATTGAATAAGATATAGATATTGTTATGGCATAGAATGCTAGACTCTCAAATTATGTTATTGATATTTGCATTTTGCCCTACAACTTTTACCCTAAGAATGATTTTTATTTCTTAAAACTCGATTCTGCCAATCAACTATTCTTACTGAATAAATCTCATAATTCAAAGCATCCCTCAACTCTTTTGGATGTGTATTTAAACTATGTTATGAATATGGCACGTACCTTTTTAACCTTGAAATATGGAACACATTATAAATTCTTGCTAACTCTTATGGCAGTTCAAATCTATGGGCTACCATGACTACTCTTTCCACTATTCTATATGGCCCGATAAACAGTGAATATAATGTCTCTCAATTCTGAAAACGAGTCACTCTTTTTCCAAGGTAATACCTTCTAAAACACTATATCAAATTCTAAAGCTTTTTATTGGTGATCAGTATAAGACTTCTATCTATCTTAAGCCACTCACATTCTTTTGCAAATGATTTTATTCTTCTCAGTAAAGGTCTCTATTAATTCCATATTTCCTAACTTTCTTTCACCGATATCACCTCAACATGAAAGTGTTCATTACTTTCTACCGTATAAGGCTTTATATGAAGTCATCCTAATATTAGTTGAATAACTATTACTATATGCAAATTCAAGAGAAAATAGGTGCATATCCCAGCTACCTTAAAACTTTATAATGCATGCCCAATGAAGGGCTAATTCTCTAAGGTCCGATGTTGTTCATCCTATTGCCTTTTTTATTAGTCTCAAAATATATAAAAATTTATCAAGTTAATCATCAGAAAAAGAAGCACTCACAACTATAGGCAAAGTATTATTTTCACCTAAAAACGCATACTTGAGATTTAAGAGTAATGGTTTCAACTTAATAACTGGTGCTTGCATATCAAAAGGAAGAGGTAATGACTTGCCTTTTCCTAAATTCTCAAAATTCATACATCTCTGCTTTGGTCTAGAATATGCAGCCTCTACTACATAGGCTACAACCTCCAAATTTTTACCTTGACTTGTCCCTGTACTTATTGAATAGATCTTAAGAGGTTCTTTCATATTTTCAACCCTAAAAATCTCACTGATCGATTCATCTATAGCATCAATTCTAAACACATGATCAGTAAAAGAAAGATATTTAGCAACTTAAATAAACTAAACTCGACCTTTTCTTCACCCACTTTCAAAGTCAACCTACCTTTTTAACATCAATGATAGCTCCAGCTGTAGCTAAAAATGACACCTAAAATGATGGGTATTTATGGGCCCCTTTCTTACTTACTTCTTCTTGAACTACTTCATCATCAATCTTAGTCTAATTAACCACAATTTTACCGCTTAACTCATCAAGTTACTTATCACTTCCCAAAGTGACAGCCTTACAATGCACTTTTGGTTTTGACTTCTGTTTTACTAGGCAAATTACCATGTCCACGAGAGTTATTGGAATTGACTAACTGCCATCTCTATATTTCTGTCTGAATTTACAATATGGTAAACCTTTTATTCTAGCCTTTAAAATCTTTCTGAAGTTGTATTTGCTAACTTCTCAATTGCTCTCTCCTAAGGCTGTTTATTTTCTTATTGAGGTTGTCTTGGTTGAAAACCTGGAGGATAGAAAGGTCTATAATTGCTTAATTGATTACCTTGTTTTTTTCCAAGAAAAATTTGGATGATTTTTCTAAACTGAGTTATATGTATTGGAATATGAATTATTTTGTCGTTACCTATTAAAATTAGAAACAATTTGAGCTTGTTCTGCCTGTATATAGCTAGAACTCATGTGAGTACTTCCATACCAATCACAACTCAAACTAGAAACAGAATTCACATTACCAAGCTTACCAATCATTTGTACCAAGGAATCAACCTTGGCATTTAATATATTTATGCCATGTACATCATACATACTTGGAACTCTTTTTGGCATACCTCTTTCATTTGACCATTAATTATAAGTTATTTCTTTTAATAAACTATATGCATCTTTTGCTAACTTACCTATTAAAGCACCTTCTGCAGCTACATCTATGGTAATCCTTACTAAATGGGTCAGCCTATTTTAGAAATTCTGCACAATCAGCCAAATTAGAAAGACCATGATGTGGACACTTGCTTTGCAACTCCTCAAATCTTCCCAAGCTTCATACAAAGACTCATAATCAAATTACATCATCATCTTAACTGTAAGTATATAATATTAACTTAAAATTCTTATAAATACCTCCACAACTCCAACACAAGTACTAATCGTAATATAGTAAATATATAAACTTTATGGAACTAAAAATATAGGAACTACATCGGTTCCTACAGTGATTCTCCATAATCATTCTTAAGATAAGACTAATATACTCTTAACATGAATGAAGCGTACAACTTATTGACAACTTACCAAGAAAATTTTTGGCAGAGTCTCCTTTATAATTTAGATAAAATAAACCTGTAATTTAACATAAAATACTTCAAAAAATTTTTCAACATTTTAATATACTCTACAAACTCATATACTTGAAAAACAACCTCATAGATCCCCCTAAATACACATAAATATATATTAATAAAATTTATTCAACTCAACATAACAACTTGAAAAAAAGTCATCCAATCACAAAACCATGTCGACTAATATCAAAACAATACATAAAAATCAATTAATTAGTCTCCAAGAGGGTCCCATAATATTTCAAGATTACATCAATAAAAGAATTTAGTAACATTATCATATATTCCATTTTATGAATAATTACCATGACGTACATGAAAAATGATATCACTAAAATTTCAATTTTTTACTCTTCTAATTAATGCATCATATAAGTATATACAAAATATTACATATCATTAGTAAAACTGCACAGAATCATAACACTGAGACTTAGTTATACTCATATTTTGTATCTTATGAATTATCACCCGAGAAAATATATACGTTTCTCAATCTTTTAATAAACTAATTCCCATGATCAATAAACTTATTATATTAGAAAAACTCATAATGCCTGAATCTCATTCTAAATGGAGTCTTATTGTCATGCCTTGATTCACCTATACGGGTACATAACAACCGCCACACAACCGTGAGATATACATATCATATTTACTCCCACGATTGAGCAAAGCTTAGCATATTCCATACATATAAATAATTAATATCCCAATTTAATATTTCACCAATAACGTTCACATAAATACATTCACATGTATAAACATATATTAAATCCATAATATTTGTACCTATAATATATTCATTATTCACAAATCAATTACAAAATATAGTTTATGGATCCCATCTAAACCTTTTATACATATGTAACATTTGAGACCCTAAGTACCCATCTATCTTCTATAACAATACTTTGCCAAATTTGATCTAGGGAGTGAACTTACGACCTACACAAAACCTGTCTAATCTGAAAATGTTTTTAAAAAATAAAGAATGAGTAAAACTCAGTGAATAGATAGATAGTATTAAATCTAAAAATCATAAAACAATATATGAGTGAGAGTAACAGCATTTTAACACAATAAATACAAAATTTCTTTATAATTTAAAATCATTTCATCAAATATAAAAACATGCTTAAAACTAATTTCATAAACAATATATGTGGATGTTCAAATAAAAATATTTGGGCTCGTCAGGAAACTATCCCTCGAGACATTCTCTGGTGTGCATCCAGTTAATACCTCTAGACCTGCTAACGAGTTTTCTATATCAGTATATATAAAAATTTTATTAGCACTCTCATTAGCGTTGGCCTGAATAAATAGATACGGTGCCAAACATCGACTTATCCAACTATAACCTTTCATTTGTCTCTTAACAGACGCAAAAGCAAAAATGGTAACCTCTCCCTTACCTCATCTCAGGTAAGGGCAGAATAGGTAACCTCTCATTTACCCCCTTCTTCAGGTAAAGGCGGAATATGTATTATCTCCCTTACCTCATACTTGGGTAAGGGTGGAATATATAACCGCAGAATATGTAATCTCTCCCTTACCCCTTTTTCGAGTAAGGGCGGAAAAATAAAATCTATGTACAGACACACCCAAATTGGGTCAAATATAAATCAGTATATAGCATTCATCATAAAAATTACATGACAAAACAATTCAATTTATCACATATCAACCCCTCTACATAATATTTCATGAATAATTAAAACATCTTATAAACGTACTCTTACTCATAACATATTAATTTCATATTTATAATATATCCAAATTCCATAAATTCGAACAAAATTAAACATTTAAATCATTTTCTTAAAATCTATAATTTTCAGAAAATAAATTAACATTTTAAATCATTTATTTTAAAAACTTTGAAAAATGTATTCATCTATTCACCTGTTAAGTGCTAAGTCACTTGTTTCAAAGCGTTGACATCGTTCGCTCAGTTTATAAATCTACAATTAAATGGTTCTTCATTAGACTCTATACAATATGCCAAATTAATTAAAACAAACGTAATATGCATACTTATCACCTAACTAAATAATACCATAATTGAAATATTCATTGAATAAAATTAGAATTTAGGCTATAATTCTTTTTTATACATTAAATACGCTGTATGCTTGTTATAAATGCACGCCGCTAAAAATTGGCAACATATTTTAACCTAAATCTTTGGCGACACACTCTATTATTAGTCTAGTTTATGCCACACTTTACAGATTTGGATTTTGACTCTGTTTGCCGAAGTTACGCCAAGTTTTCGACATATGTTACACTAAAACAGGATACGTCATCTGCAGGGCTGTCACTTTCAAAAATTTACTGCAATCTTGTTTCTTCGCGAAATGAGCTAAATTTTGGATATGTTGTGCTCTTGGATGTCTAGTTTTGATAGAATTTTATAGGCCTTAATCTGATATTAGAAACTCTCCCAGATTTCATTTTTCCAAGCCTTGCTTAGATTTCTAGCGACTGCATCCATCCGAATTTCGTCCCATGTTTTAACACACTTCCAATCACTAATTTCATAACCTATTGTACCTAAGTTCTTCATTTTTCTGTCCTCAAACCACCTATATAGGGGCGTATGACAACCACTCATGTTTTGCCTAGTTACGCAAGCATTTTCACCACACTACGCATACATAACCCTTGTTGACAATTTTTACCCCTACAATGTTTACACCATTTTCCACCTTAACTAATTTCATCCATTCTCTAATACCCAAATCATCACACATATACATCATCTACATGATATTCACCAATAACACTAATCACAATTTCATATTTTAGTATCAATTTAACATCAATTAACATAAAACAACAGATAAATTTTCAAAATCAAACAACATACAAACAACATGCATGTTCATTCCACCTATCATCATTTTACCCCATTCACATCATCATCATCAAATCTTCTCCACTCAATTTATATATATAACATATATTCATATATATTTATATCTTTCCAACAATTCATAATTCATATGTCAACAATTATTTAACATCAACCCCATTCATACCACAAATAAAACTTCAACACAACTCTTCACCCATCATTTCCACTTCATTTATCGTCAAAATACATACACACATGCATATATACTTCATTCATGGCGTTTCCTTCTTATTCACAAAACCCACAAATTCATTTTCATTAAAATTTCAACATAAAACACATACAACAAAATAAATAGAAAGTCTATAAAACCATAAACACTTACCCCCAAGACTAACACTTTCTCTTCTCCTCATTCTTTCTTTCTTCCCTTTTGTCTCAGGGTTTTGCTCCCTTTGATCTCCCCCCTTTGGCTCACGTTTTCCCCTCTCATTTATGTCTAAGTTATGTTTCCTTTATTTGTCTCAACAAAGGGTAGAAAGGTATAGAATTTGTAGACCTTAAAAGGTAAAATTAGCTTTATTTATTACTAATTTTTTTTTATTGGCTTCTTAATCTTCATTTGCTTTCTACGTTTTGACTTTTCCTTTCAATGGTTTAAAATGAAAAATGAGATGCAAATTAATCAATTGAAATGTTTAAATGTATTGGTGGGGCAGGCCATGTGGGCATTAGGTGGCTTGTTCTTTAATTTTCTTCTATTTACTAACATTTTGCTTGATAAAATCAAGAGTTTTCTAGAATTTTCATAACTAACCATAACAAATATTTAGCCTCCACGTTTCCTCCTTGTTTCCTTTTGTCTAAATTAACATTTTGCTAGATAATAGTAGAAGAATATAGATAAATGGGAATTAAAATATAAAAATTGAGTTTGGGCTTTTATTTTAGCAAAATTAGGCCAAATTAAATAAATTAAATTGGACTTCATTTAATAAAATCTTGAACTTCATTTAGTACCACTATTTGGCCCCAATTATAATAATATAAATATTTTAATATTGTCCCTACACTTTTTATATTAACACTCTCTTTCTAACTTTATGGAAATTTCGTACTTTAGCCTCTTGAGTTTTAAAATCTTTTCACTCTAGTTCTTACATCAATATAATTATCTTGAAAATATAAGAGAAACAAAATTATGTACTTAGGTTTATATATATATATATATCTATGACGTTTTATGCCTAAGTACGTACTAAAAAAATTTCTTCGAACTTTAATGCGTCTAAATACATTATTAATATTAGAATCAAATATACTTAAATAATATCAAATTTAGTGAGTTCTACACTTATAAACATCATTCTCCCAATTCCCTAACTGATAATATCTATATCCCGAGTCGATCTTAAAAAATTCAGTCACTCCTTGCAACTGATCAGAGAAATTACCTATACAAGGCATCGAGTACTTATTCTTTATGGTCACCTTGTTCAACTGATAGTAATCAACGCACAACCTCAAGATACCAACTTTCTTTCTTAAAAACAAAACAGATGTGCCCTAAGGTGAATCACTAGGTCTAATGTAACTCTTATCAATTTATTCTACAACTGAACCTTGAGCTCTTTGAGCTCTACTAATGACAGACGATATGAAAGCATAGAGATTGGGTTAGTTCTAGGCATAAAATTTATACCAAAAATTAAAATATCATTCCGAAGTTATTCCAAGCAACTCACTAAAAAATATATTTGGAAACTCATTTACAATTGGGGTATTATCTAACTATTTCCCCTAAACTAACATATCCACTAAAATTTGATACTGCAATAACCAATCCATTCCTAAAATGGCATCAAAATTCTGAATCTTAAGCAAAATGGTAGTCTCTCTCACTATCAACACACATTGTCTAAACATAGTATTTTTCTGAGCAATCGTTGCTCTAATGGTGTATGTACTAATGAAATGTCTATTAGATATAGGGTCTATAAAAATGTATTTTAGCTGACTAAAGATTAACATCATACCTGTGGTTACATTGAGATTTACTTGAGCCTGTTCCTGGTTCAAAACAAAAACTCTAATTTAAACCCTAGGCTAGTTCCTTTGTATACTCTAAACTAAGAAAATGTAGGAAGTTGACCCTGAGTGAAATGCCTGGTCTACTCAAGTTTTCCCAAACTTGGGCAATTCTTTTTGATATGACATGTCTACCCATAATGAAAGCACGTCAGTGGAATACCACAAACGTTACTATGTTGCTTATTACAATAAGGTCATCTATTAACTCCTTGTATTTAATGATAAGATCCCTGTCTAAATCTAAATCTAGTGGATTCACGGGGAAAAGTGAAGATTATTAGCAAGGCTAGGAACAGAAGCACCGCTAGATGAACCATTGCTGCGGCTCTTCTTAAATGACTAACTTATCGAGTCATTATAATTCTTTCTCTCTTGAAGGTCTACCCTTGCCATCCTTTTCCTTATCAACTTTCCTGTCCGAAGTGCTAACTACATTATCTCTCGCTAACTCAGTGTACTAGTCACTGACATCTGTTCTCTAATATCCACATTCAGTCCCACCTTAAATTGACACAAAGAGTTTCCTCATTAGTAATTCTGGAATAACTCTGTCAACTCTTTCAGCAGAGTCTTGTATTCTGTCACTATCTTTTCTAGTTGTTATGGTAGTAAATAGTACTAATTCTGAAATTCTCTCAAAAGATCAATCTAAGTCAACTGTGACCCCAAATCTAACTAATATATTTTGCTAGCAAGTCTTAACATTATCCTGTAACAACCTTATAGTTACCTTCAACTTATCCTCATCTGCAATATCCATATCTTGCATATTTTTTTGTACTTGTCTCATCCATTTACTTGCCACAACGGTATCATAAGTTTATGAAAAAAATACACACCCCAACTGTCTAGTTTTCATTATCAACTTGAAAAGCTTATATACTGGTGACTTTGCAGAGACTACATGAGTTGATGGCATTGGAGTGCTATCATTGGTTCACTAGGTAGGTGTCTTAAGGAAACTTATTTAGGCTGAGCTGATGTTTGGTTCTAGGCATTCCAATATGCCTTAAAAACTGTCTACATCTCCAGTGGTGCATTAACTGACATTTCCATACCAAGCTATAGAAATGGAGTAGTTTGTACTGATTGAGAAAACTGGGGTACATATGAGGAATTTATCAGTTCTTTTTCTAGTAGCAATACTATAAGGGGTTTATCCCTTTCTTTTCCCATACACGGAGTAAGTATGCATCCTTACTTACTACAAAAAGAACTAAGTTTGATCATATATGCTCACAACAATATATACCTATATACGACTTAACTCAATTAATGTTCACTAGATAATTTAAGAAATCATTTTCAAAACTATGTTCAACCCATTCTAAGATCTCAAACTGTTTTCAAAACCTTTGAAAACCATTTTGACCAAAGGCTTTGATACCACTAAAATTGTCACACCCTGAACTTGAGATCCACTTGTGACAATAGTCATAAACTCTCATGATACACCTTTTTTACCTAGAATGTATCAAGAGAGCCTGTAAGGCTATCATTTTTCCTATACATTATTAAAACCCGAAAACAGTTATAACTTAAATACTCTCATTCATGGAATTATTATCAAAGAACTGATCATCTATGATCAATTCACTCCACAACACATATTAAATAAATAATATATTATTATCATAGGAATCATTCTAAGATGAGTTTGAACATAGATAAGTAATTATATAAAATATTTAGTTTTGATCGGGGTTGAACAAATATAAATGTTACATAAACATTTAATTTATAAATACTTTATAAAATATTTAACAAATTTATCCAGTG
>JAXCLQ010056213.1:0-17496 GCA_035584115.1 Cedrela odorata | reverse complement strand
ACAAAATTTATATATACATTAGGATGATATCCCTAGACCGTATGACACGATTGGTTCTAGGGCATATCTCCAACACTATATATGACCGTAGCATTTTATGCCTAAGTTCCATTTTAACTATACGTGCATCGCTTAATTATATATATATATTTCGAAATCTAACTTGTCGAAATTTATTTTTAATACCAAAATAGAATAAAAATTAATTAGGTCAAATTTTACGGGTTCTACAAAATGGACTCGACACAATGGTGACTATGACTGATATCCTCTCTTCCAACTCATGTCTCCAGGCCGTTATGTCTATTTATCAAGTTATGAAGTTCTACAAAATTGGGAGGTGAGGGGGGTGAGTCTAACAGACTCAGTGAGTGGATGATACACACGCAAACATCACTTATTATATATATATATATTCATATCATCGGTTGCATAATCATGCCATCATTTGCATACCCACACACACATATATATATATATTTATAAATGCAACTGTTTTATGCATTTGAACATAAATACTTCTCAATGTATCAAGGATAACATTTTATCACACATCATTTACAACAGACCGGTGTTTAAGACCGTACGCATCGCCATCCCCTTAAACACCAAATAAGTTCACCAGTAGCTTAGGGTGCTATGCATTGCCATCTCCCAAGGTATTAAATCTCTAAGATAGGGAATCACAAGGACCCCGTATCTTCACTCTTATATCTTGACCTGCGATATCACAAGTAATCAGAATATATCTCTGAGATAGATAATCATTTAAAGCTCTTTTTTTTACTTTGGTATCCTAGCCTGTGCTAGCCTGGCTATTTTTGGAATACATCTATAAAATAGGGGCTCACCAAGAGCCTATATCTTTACTCTGATATCCTAGCTCATGATATCACATGCAGCCAGAATGTATCACTGGTACCTTGGGGCGTTTCTTTTTCTACCTTCCTCTAAGTCATATTCAATCATCACAGGCATTACGCATCGCTGTCCCCCTATTTCCAATTCACAACCACAATCACACACACATTTACAAAATCAATGCATTCATGCTTTCTCAATTTATATCATATTACAATATATTCAGTTTGTTATATATAAACAATAGCCAATTGTTTTCCTTTACAGCCACTCTCGGTCATATAATACAATCATCCCTACTAGAATCACATTAAAAAAAAAAAGAAAGCATTACACAAGATCAATAAAGTTTACTTTTCTTCATTACATATTACCACACATCATATCAAGGTTATCATGTACCTTCAACGGCAAGTCAAACACAACTATCATTTCCATCCCAATACACTACATACAATCACTGTACACCACACTTCACAATATTAACACATTTACCTTTCTTTTCATATCACAACACTACATATCTAACGCATTATGCTTAAACAATAATCAACCATTACAAGATATCATTTTGCATTACGACTAGTTTTATTCATATAACACAAATATCCTTTCTGCAATCAAATCATAAGATATCCATATCATTGTTATAGAATCATTTCAAATCAACTTTGAACCATTTCAATTAGTTATTTCATATATATACTCAGTATTGGTCTCATATGCATTTCAGTATTCATTTTATATACATGTTCAGTATTGGTTTCATATGCATTATCAATATTGATTCCATATACACATGCATATATACATAAATATATACAAACAAACATCCACTTACCGGTATCGGGCTACAAGCTACTCGATCTACCGTAAGGTAAACGAGCGATCAGCCTGACGGTTTACAACACATAATTTCTTGTGTTAGATTTTTTCATTGTAATTGAATAAATATACAATTATATTGTACATATAATCTGCCCCCACCCCCCAAGTCTAAACTAAAATTTTTCATTTCTGACATCCGTATGGCGCTCACTACATATCAACTAACTTTAAACTTCAAATTACTACGGCTGATGCTCATGCGTTTCGCTCGCACTCTCATTCATTCGGCACTTCGCTCACGTGCGCTACCCTATACTTGTCTTATAACACTTATATATTATCATTTTATCAACTCAAAACACTCACCATATGAATACATAACTACGATGCACCAGTGTCGCAAGTCCATGTTTCGATTTTTCGGCGATACAACCTATACCATTTCTTCACTTCTCAAACTTATCGATATCAGTACATTTATTTTTCTATAATAACAACAGAATTCCCATGCAGTACATACTGTCATAAATTTCTTTCTTGCAAATCTTATCATTCGGCCATAATAAATTACACACAATGCAACACAATTAACATATCAATACTAGCTATTACATTTGTAACCAACAAATTAACAATCTAACATTACATAGCTTACTTCTGCTTGTTGCAATGCTTTCTCTTTATTGTAATTTGTTTCCTACTCTCAGTAAACACTCTCTCTTTGTCTACCCAATTTAGCCATTCTTGCCTCCTTCATGGTTTCAACATGCAACTTGGCTTCTCTTCTTTTTACATCTTCAATTTGGCCACAACACCATTCATTCTTCCAAGTGCCAACCCAATTCAACCTTACACAGCCAAGCTTCTCTTCCTTCGGCCACTTCCTTTCCTTGCTTCATAAAAATTCACAAACTCAACTCCTAAATCAGCCACCATAGCATGTTCAATCGGCCACCAACTTCTCCAATCTCCTTTTGGTTTGCCCTTACCCTTTCAATCTTCCTTTGTTAACCCTTTAATTCCACCAAACTTCCATCATAAATCAACTAATCACCCATGCATGAATTTCCCTTTTTTACTATTAGTTTCTATTTTGCTTGTGTTTGGCTTCCTTTGCAAATGTGAAAAATGACCAGCAAGCATTGCTTCTCTCTTGATTCAACCTTTCTTTCCCCTTTTCGTTCATTGCTTTAGATGATTCCCCATGTACAAGCTTCTTTCATTTTCTTCCAATTGATTTCAACTTGGTAATTACTCACCCATGCAACTGAAATGCTTGTCAGTTTTCCTTTCCAATTTGTTCTCTTTCTCTCAGTTTGTAATTTGTTTTAGTGAAGTTAGATTTAGAGAACGACAATAAAGCCAAATGGAAGGAAACTCTTTAATGCCAATTGATTATCTTTATGTATAGAAACATGTATGATAAATAATGCAACATATGTTTTAATTTTGAAAAGTCAAATGTGTTGAATGAATGCAAACCGAATAATGCAATGAATTTAAAGCATTTGGGTTTTACGTGCATTTAAACATATGTACGGTACTATGCATGGCTTCCATTTTCAAAATAAATGACTTGGCAATTTAATTTATATATGCACATATAATGGCCATTTAATTTATGTATGATGATTTTATTTTGGTTCTAATTAGTTTAGCTTGAATAACATCCATGCAAGCTTGTATTAATTTAACTTAAGTACTTATTAACTTGACTCACTTAATATTCTTATTGGTGTAGATTAATTTGTCACTTATTCTTTAATACAAACTTTTGAATTTTTATTTTATGGCTTTCCTTGTGTCACATAAATTAGTACTTTATGTGTTATTATTTGCAAATAAATGCGGTCATGACAAATGAACTAATACCTAATAGACATTTTGCATATAAAAAAGGTTTTTAACGTTTAAATAATTTCTCATACTTCTAAAGATTTTAATAACAGCTAAGCATGAAACCAATTAATTTACTCAATTATTGCTAATGCATACCATGCATAATTTTATGGCATTATTCTTGGAGATTATCATCCATGAAAAGAGTAGCCAGTGTACTTTTGAGACATTACTTTTAAGGATCACTATTTCACATCATAGGCACACATAGTAATACCAAAATAACAAATTCATGTCATTTCAAGATAATTAAATAAAATAATAGAAACATATTTTGACAACTTCAAAATTAAATAATATCACCACATGTTCATGTGAAGAACAACTTATAACATGTATTGCTTTTAACATCAAATATCACTAAAGTTCAATGTTTTCGTAATATAATCAAATAAACTTTGTAAAATTATAAATAAAGACCTTATTTGTTATAATTAAATTCTGAGATATATTATATTTACAAAATAGCCTATACTTTGAAAAATATCACTAACACCTCATAATTTTCATAATAGATGCAAATAATTCTAAATAATTGCAAATTATAACTTAAATTTTAGAAATCTTACATTTGATCCTATACTAGAAACTAAAGAAGATGGTGGCACGTGAGCATGTGCGACTTCTCCAACTACTGTCCATCGAGTTTTCTTGGTAGGTAACACTAGATTAGAGAACAAAAATTTCATTAGCGGTGTCTGATGAGGAAAAAGAAGTGAAAATGGATTTGATTTCTAATTCTTTTACTAAAACCAATGTTTCATTAGTATGTGGAGTTCTCTTGGTAGATGCCATGAGATTAGCTTGGTAGCATTCGAAGAGTCTATTTCTATAATCAAAAGCTCAAGTCCTTGCAAATTTTATGTCTGTTAATAATGACTCTTGAAATTTAATCTTGCATAACCTCTCCCATCGCGTTTCTAACTATAACAGCACCGTCCAAAATTCAACTTTGGAAACATATTACAAGACAACTAAACATATTAAGCACAAATTCTTCCACAATCTCAATTAGCAATTAACGGCTTCAATTGGACATATCCCATAGCGGATTCTTAACCATTTTGTTAGGGATTTATCTTGTCTCTTCTTTAGTCATTATTATTCCATTTTAAATTGAATGTATTAGTCCTTCTAAAAATAATATTTTTCATAATATACAAATATAATTGGGTTTTTGACTTGTATAGCCTAAAATATCCCCCGTTTATATTTATGGCCCACCTTCCAATTGTGTTATATTTGGGGTCAATTATAATGATTTTAGATAAAAATGCCCCTGACTCTTGGTTTCCCTATAACAATTATAAGTTTCTCCAAATAAAAGAACGTACAAACAAATTTCTTCCCACTAAAACACACAAGTACACAAGTGTCAGGCAAACCAAATGGTGAATAGTACCTCTCAATAGTGACAAAAGCGACACCTCTATAAACGGTATGCCCAGCACTCTTGTATGTAGAACATGAAAATGAACTTTGCACGTTTTTCTTGATTAAGGCGTAGGCAATGCTTGTCCTGAAAATGAACTTACTATTTTGTTGATTTAAGGCGTAGGCAATACATGACCTAAGTTTTTTATAAGCCAGTTTAGGGTAAATGTATTGCAAAATTATTGATTTTTATTGTGGATATTTGCAATGGTTGATTGGAAAAGTTTGAACTTGACAAAGATGTCTAACAATAACCACCTCCTCGATTGAAATCATTGAAGGATTTTTTTATTTTCATCAAGGAGACGTTTGATATGCATTAAGTCTCGATGAGAGATGTATGACTTTTGTCGAGGGATCCAGTAAAAAAGGCATACATCCGTCGATGATTTAAAAGAATTTGAGAACATTCATAAATCTTTTAAATCATCGAGGGATGTATGACTTATTTACTGGATCCCTCGACAAAAGTTGTCGAGACTCAATTTTTTTTACATCTCATACAATTATAGAGGGATATATGACTTATTTATTGGAACCCTTGACAAAAGTCATATATGTCTCGATGAATTTCATCGAGGTGCTTATTATTTGCAAATTTTATACATCTCATACATTCATTGAGGGATGTATGACTTATATACTGGACCCTTGACGAAAGTCATACATCTATCGATGAATCGTTTATTATTTATAAATTTTATACATTCAAAGAGGGATGTATAACTTTTATACTGGACCCCTTGACAAAAGTCATATAACCCTCTATGAATTTCATCGTGGTGCTTGTATTTTATAATTTTATCATGTCATACATTCATTGAGGGATGTATGACTTCTATAATGGAACCCTCAAAGAAAAGTCATATATCTCTAGATGAATTTCGTTGAGCGATCTAAAATTGATTGATGATTTTTGTACTTCATTCTAAGTGTACTAATGTCATTTTGATTTTTTCCTCCATAACATTTTGATTTATTTGTGTTTATTTTGTAATATGGTCAGAGATAAAAATGTGCATAAGCAAGAAACTAAAGACACTAGAAGAAGATATTTTTCCTGCAGTCGCCACATCTCTATCTCACATGTGGGCACTTGATAGGATAATTTTGCACAAACTGGGTTCTCTAGAATGCTAGTCCACAATGTGTTGTTGAAGGATGTGTACACCACCGGGGTAGAAGTAGAACAACAACTTTGGTTCTTAGTATCCGATCGTGTGATACGATTTTCTAAAGTAGAATTTGGATTAATAACTGGCCTCAATTTTGATAGTTACCTTAAGAGATCGAACATCTTGGGGAGTAGAAGTGGCACACATTGGCTGCGAAATAAGTGTTTCCCTAAGTTGCAATCCATTAAGCAAGCACAACTAGATAATTTTATAGAGGATACAAACTTTAACGTTATGGATGACCAAGATGCGCTGAAGATGGCGTTAGTCTTTTCATGGATAGAGATTCTTATTAAGGAGGGACACGAGCGGGAAAGTAGACCTTTTTGTGATGCAGTTGGTGGATGACTTGGAGGCTTTTAACAATTACTCTTGGGGCACAGTTTCTTGGGCATTGACGTATAAATACCTGTAGCAAGCATTGATTGGAAAGACAAAAAAATTCAAGGAACAACACAAAAAGAATAACATATTTCTTGGGATGTCAATTACAACTTAGAAGGAATTCTGGTTGCATTTCAGGTGCGTAAATTTAGTTTACAATATCATTATGTCAATCACATATTTCTTGGGATGTCAATTTCAACTTAAGAAGGTGAATTGGTTAGGTTTTTAATGCAGATTTGGATATACGAGGCAATTCCCGTATGTCTCAGATTGAACGGGAAGAAAATAAATGAGGATGTCCCCTACATGCTGTGGTGGACAACAATTAAGAGCCCTTGCCACGACAAAGTCCAAAAGACATTATCTCTGATCATGACTATAAGTAGTTATTTATGTTATACAATCAATTCTGCAATGTTGATTGATATTGACACTATGTGTGTGATATTGATATATATATATATATATATTTATGTGTTTTTGTAGCCCCTCCGTTGCATGTGTTATTCCCACAACTATGGAAAGTTCCCTTCCGTATGTCGCCCAACTGCATTTTATCGCTGAAGATGACGATGAGGAAAAATATCAAATTCAATCACCCACACAATATGCACCCTTCAATGATGATGTTGACAATATGTCAACAAATTGAGCAAACGAGGTAAATTACAATGTATAATACTGGTAGTTTAACGATATGAATTTATTAAATATAACTGGCTAGAGCCTTTTTCTGTAAGTGCATGTTCCCCTTGCTGAGGTAGATGTTGCAACTAGTGCTACCCCACTGCCCCGGTCTATATCTAAAGAGCTAGTTCCAACCGAGCCCACTGGCACAAGTTCGATTCCTATGGCTGATCAATCTCAATATGTGCCGTTGAAGTCGGTTATTGATGCAATAGCCACCTTGCATGCTGATATAGAGTCTCGGCTACAAAAACAAAAAGAAATGGATAGTGCAGAGTTGGGCCTCATTAGACAAAAGACAGTGGCAATACTAGCTTTTTTCAGTTCGTCTAAGAATCCTCCGTCCGAGAATTCACAAGTTTTACTTTCTTTGCTTTAGACTTTTGTTATCTTGTTTATGATGATTACTATTGTGAATATAATTAATACTAATAAGTACCATTAAATATGTAGGACAAGGTGAGGGTGGATGACAAGGTGAGGGTGGACGACAAGGTGCAGGATTAAAAGGGTATTGAACTAGTAGACACATTCGATTTGTTGTGCGCGCCTGTGCAGGTTGGTGAAGAGACCATTTCACCGGACATGCAGAGTGTCACGGGCTGACTTTCTCTTAGTCAAGATTCATGCCTGTGCGGTACTTACTAGATCATTCCAACTAGCAAGTCAGCCTAAACGATTTTCATATAACAAACTCAAGTAGGTTAGTTGTCTACAAAAATATAACGATAGTAGAAAATAAGAAAAAACAAGCCATTATTATAATCCAACACAATCCAACGTTTTTATTAATTAAATACTCGCAAGCATAAAAACCATTAAAGGTGTACAAGCATACAAGCCAACGAAGGCATTCAAGCATATAAGCCAATGAAGGCATACAAGCATATAGGCCAACTAGGGCGCACAAGCACTGAATAAGCAAGTGTTTCTACATGTCGAGACAATGCAAACAAGCTAGCCTAATTCATACAAGTAGCCCATTTCAATCTACCTGAGGGCGAATGAGTACACAACAATGCCCCCGGAGTGTTGATAGACAAGACCCATTTGAGGCACCTAGCCATCTCCCTTTAAAGAGAGTTTTAAGATATTACCCGGGTGGCACGGGGAGACATAACCCATGTCTTAGTTGTCAAACCTCTAAATAGTGCCTACGATAAACAGTAACCTACCACAACAATGCCTCCTTATTTGCGGCCGTGGGCTTATTAATTGGCCCTTGACAAGCAAATGTAGGCGGCCTCTTACCTCCTTTTACACCTAATCTATCGACGTCTTCGACGATGACGCTATCTTGAAGTCTTCAATCTTCAATTGAATTTGCTCCATTTCTTCGGCTCTCTCTTAGTTGAATTCTTCTCTACTAAGGATCTTTTACTTCGCGAGGAACTCTTCATGGTGTCATCTCTCCTTGGTTACTTCACTCTCCGCTAGAGTCTCCTTCACTTCTTCAGTAGTCTTCTTCCACAACTGCTCCTTGATCTCCTTTCTTGCTGCTTGATTACTCGTGAAATCTTCAGTATCAGCAAAGTATAACTTCCACTTGCTAACATGAAAGATCAGGCGCATCTTCATCTAGGCTAACATCCCGACCTTAAATGTAGTCTTCTCTACTCTGGCAATGACTGAAACTAAACTTTGATACTTCTACACTAGTATTTTATCTCAGCTCTCCTTGATTCTGTTCTAGCATCCGCTTCGGTTGCGCAAAGTCTTCAAGCTTGAACCTGGACCATCTTCTACTCTTGTCTGCCCACTTGTTCCTCTTAATGATATCTTTCTCCAAATCATACCCAATGAACCTTTTTCGAGGAACGTTTCCTCTATACTTTATAATTGTGTGGGATATAAGTTGTTCATATCTCGTAGCTAACTCAAGGAGACTTCAGTTAGTTGATGAGTTCTTTCTAGCATTGAAGCAAAACTACACTACTTCAAGTAATTGCACCCAACTTTTCTAGTTAACATTGACAAAGTGGCGCAAATACTCTTTCAGCATCCCTTTAAACTTCTCATTTTGTTCATCAATCAGCAACTAATGTAACACAACTGGAAGTTCATTCTCCAATGGTACTTGAAGGTGTGTTCGTCTCGAACACCATTCGTCTATGACCAATTGTTCTCCTTTGCCAAGGTCTTAGACAGTTAATCCAAGTTGCCTTAGTAAATTCTCTCAAGGCATCTGAAATCTCTGATGGAGTTGGCTCTTCTTCCTCTTCTTGCATTGAAGCAAGGATAAGAACTTTGCTTCTATCGGTTGCTTGACTTTGGCCAGTATCATTACAAGCCTTTCTCCCTTTATCTTCAAGCTACCGGCAGATGGAATGAGATAGTGCCCTTCCCTCAACAAGAAGTCCTTTTTGGTAGCAAAGTCATCCACCGACAAAAGAATAAGGTTTACTTAACCTTCACAAGTGTCGATTTTCATTTGCACTTGTTTCGCCAACTCACTTTTGAGTATGGCTTTCGGAGTTTACTACCTTCGTACGGCTAATCTCCTCCTTAAGCTTTAACCCGAGATGCTTCACTCTTCAAGTAGAATTACGTTATAAGTGGCATAAATGCCCACTATAACCCTTTCCATGTAATGGCCTCAGCCCTAGGTGAGGTTACAACCCTTTTCCATTTCCTTTTCCTTTTTCTTTTTCTCTTTTCTTTTTCTCTTTTCTTTTTTCTTTTCTTTTTACAGGCCTACCCTAGCTATCGAGTCACAATCATTGCAGCCAATGACCTTGGTCCTAGGTGCGTTCACAACCCACTACCTTGTAGGTCCGCCCTAGTTCCTGAGTCAAAACCGTTGTAGCTAACGGCCTTGATCCTAGGTGCATTCACAGCCTACTATCTCGTAGGTTCGCCCCAATTCTTGAGTTACAACCGTTGCAGTTTAAGGTACCTTATGACTACTAGACAAGAATCTTCCCCTTTTGGCCCTCCTCTAAGGTCCCTCAGGGTTTTGTCACTTCGCAGGTCTAACCCGAAGTTGGTACATTCCCACAGACCCTTATGGGTTCACACCTCCATAGGTTTAGTCCAAAGCTGACACATTTTCACGGAGTTCACCTCCCCCATTACTCAAACTTGAGATCTCTCTTTTAAGAGTATCCACAAGTGAGTGAGAGCATCCATTTTACAAAGGTCATTTCTTGTGACCTTTTTGCCTTCAGATAGCTCTGTTAGAGCATCCAACATTCACTGCGCCACCATATGGCCTGTCTTTTTTGTCTCTTGATTACTTTTTAAGTGCTTCTCGCATTTCATCCTTAACTGCCACAGCACCTAACTTTGCCTCCTCAAGGCATTCAATGGCTCTATACGACCATTATATCACCAATGTGATAACATTTCTTCCCACCTTCCCCATACCTTTAATGATGGTGACTTTTTTGGGAAGTTCGGTTCTTACTCACTGGGTCGCTCCCCCACCTTTGTTAGAGCCCTAATATCTGGGATTCCCGTTCCTATTATCTTTTCTCTTGAGATGGGTAACAACCTTCTTGGTTGGGAGTCAACACATGAGCAATCCAGCAACCATCCAATAACTACTTGTGCGTATGGGAAACTCGCACCCCTTTGTCATTGTAACTCATTTCATGCCTAAGGTTGCAGGCTTTCCACAAGTAAAACAATCAGTCTTACTCGGTTATATCTCGGATATCTACCATCAAATCCAAGAATTTCTTTAGATACTCGCAAACTATCCCAGTTTCGAGTCAACTCATGTAATTGTTTTCGAGCAAGGTATGCAACCTTTTTGAGGAGGAACTTTAGCCTTCATTTCAAGTCCTCCACCACAACTTGCCATCCTTGAACAAGTATAGGGATGCCAGGGTTACCTTGGCGTCTTCGGAATTGCGCCCCCACCACCCACATTCCGAAAGTATTGTTCGATGTCAAACAAATGTTCTTGAGTAATGTACGCAACATTTTCGAAGAGGAGTTAGTTCTTTAACTGTCATTTCGGGTCCTCCAACGCAACTTAGAATCCCCACACAAATACGTGGACGCTAGGCTCACTTTAACGACTTTGAAACTTGCCCTCACAGTTCGAAAATGTTATTCGATATCTAACACTGTCACTTTCTAGCACTTTGGCATCTTGATTCCAATACCTTAAACAGAATGTATTCTAAGCTTGGAGCGGCTTCTAACTGAGTTGCAAGGATACGAGCAGTGAGGTTGGTCCTCGTGACCACTTCTTCAAGTCGTTCCCGCAACATGCTCACCGTATCGTAGTACTCTTCTATAATCTCAGATATCATTACTTATGTATTTGTAGATTATGTTTCCAACTCTTTAAGACGTCCCCCATTAGACGGCTCAAAGCTAAAGCCAATGGCTTTCCTTTCTAGTATGTTCGCCTAAGAACTCAAGGACTCTAGTAGCGTCAGAATTTGTCTCAATTCTTCGGTGTCAAACCAGCTCTTTCTCTACTATGCCACCTCTAAAGCTCGTTGATGCTTCTCTAATTCACTCATTTTATTTCGAGAACATTCAACCGAATTGTTCTTTGAGGAGATAGTTTTTTTGTAGACACTATCACTATAACCTTGAGCTCTGATACCAAATGTCACAGGCCAACTTTCTCTTAGTCCAGATTTACGCCTGTGCGGCACTTACTAACTCATTCCAACTAGCAAGTCAGCCTAAACAAATTTTCATATAACAAACTCAAGCAGGTTAGTTGTCTACAAAAATATAATGACAGTAAAAAATAAGAGGAAACAAGTCATTATCATAATCCAACACAATCCGACGTTTTTATTGATTAAATACTTACAAGTATTTAAGCTATCAAAGGCGTATAAACATACAAGCCAACGAAGGCATTCAAGCATACAAGCCAACGAAGGCATTCAAGCATACAAGCCAACAAAGGCATACAAGCATACAAGCCAACGAGGGCATACAAGCATTGAATAAGCAAACATCTCTACATGTCGAGACAATGCAAACAAGCTAGCTTAATTCATACAAGTAGCCCATTTCAATCTACCCGATGGCAGAGGAGTTCACAACAATGTCTCCAGAATGCTGATGGACAAGACTCTTCTGAGGCACCTTGCCATCCCCCCCTAAAGAGGGTTTTAAGACATTACCCGGGTGGCACGGGGAGACATAACCCATGTTTTAGTTGTCACACCCCTGAATAGTGCCTATAATGAACAGTAATCCGCCACAACAATGCCTTCTTATTTGCGGCCATGAGCTTACTAATTGGCCCTGGACAAGAAAATGCGAACGGCTTCTTACATAGAGCATATGGACACCATTACAAGCCCGCAAAGACGATGGCTAGTCCATTAGTGAATTCGGTAAACTTGCAGAAACTGAAGGTAGTCGGAGCAGCACGAGCACAACAACAATGAAGCCATTTCATCCGGTGGCTGAATAATCTTGATTTGGCCCCAGTGGAATTGTGCCTGACCAGTGCATCGCATGTCTAGTTTCAGACTATCTTGGAAGGTCAAAGAGGCAGATGGTTGGAAGATAATGTAAGTATATACAGTTTTTGAAATCAGCAACATATCAATGTATATTTTTAATTATTTTAATTGGATACATTGTGTTTGTATTTGGTAGTACATCAATGCCTATATGGACCTGTTGTGAGAGTGGCAACGAAAGGAACCCGACACGGTACCTTAACGATAGACATTGACTGATACGTATGCTTATGTAAGTGTTGTCAATTTATTTTGAATATCATCGTTGTATTTCATATTTAAGTGATATGCATTTCATTTACAAATTAATTTTTCATATCGATTGATGTATATATCAGAAATGTGGAGGAAGGTCCAACACAACGGGTAGTAGTTGGAAACTCTAAGTTGGGGATACGAGGTCTTGAAGTACATCATGGGTGAGATTATGTCCATCGGAGATATTGCAGAGGGGCCCAAGACTTAGTTAAACGCCAACACAGTGTACATCTCTGTCAATGTGGATTAGAAGCATTGGGTTGTCGCTGTAGCAGATTTGGTGGGTCAGAAGATCAGTATATACTTTTTTTTGTACCTGCGATATAGGACGACTTCATAGTAGATCATCTTTAATGTGTGGCCAAGCTGTTGCCATCGTAGTTGAGAGAGGTTGGATTTTAGGCACCTAAATTAGAGTTGCCAAACTCACGTGTTGCTTTCGTATACATGCCGAGGTGTCTCAACAGGAGCCAAATAAGGGTGATTGTGGTGTGTATATCTGTAAATATGTGAAGTATCTGTCTATGTAGCGCGAGTTCAATTTTAGACCTTTCGATGGCATTTGCTTTAAGAAGAACATGATGCTCAGTCTGTAGGCAAACCAAATCTTGTAGAATTAGTTACTTATGATGTATAAAATTAGGTGTTAATTTATTTCATTTTAGATGATGTATAATATTTTATATGATGTATAATATTTATTGTTAATTTATTTCATTTGATTAATTTTAGATGATTTATATAACTACACAATGTATATTTTATATGATGTATAATATTAGTTGTTAATTTATTTCATTTGACTTACTTTAGATGATGCATATAAAGAGGTAACATTAGTTCTTAGTTTATTTGAGTTAACTTACTTTAGATTATAATACAGTTACAAGGAAGTAATATCCATATATTAATTCTGGATCCCTCGACAAAAATAATTAAGGGATGAATAAATTATGTCGAGAAAACCAGTATTAAACTCGTACATCCCTCAATGATGGCAAAGTATTATCCAACCAGATACAAAACATTTAGGGATGTATGCCTTTGGTTGAGGGACTAAGTTAAGATGCCGTACATCCCTCGATAATTTAAAAGATGTATAAACCTTGCAGAGTACATGACCCTCGACGTATTTCATTAAGGAATGTATGATTTCCATTGAGATATCTAGTAATGAATTCATACATCATTCGATGAATAAATTAAAACCAATTAACAATTCTGGATCCTTCAATGAAAATCATCGAGAAATGTATAAATTTCGTTAAGAGATCTAATATATGAATTCATGCATCCCTCGATTTCTTAATTGTTGTATAAAACAAAATACCTATTTTGGTTACCTGACAAAATTCATTGAGGGACGTATAAACTTCATTGAGTGATCCAGTACATGATTTCATACTTCCCTCTATTTTTGTAAAATAGGTATAAAACCAAATATATGAATTCATACAATTATGTGGAACATGGCCGAATACAAATTGCCACCTAATTTTGCTACAACGACACTGGATTCTTACAAGTTTGATGGTTATGTCCATATTTTTTGCAATGAGAATATTTATGTCTTACCAATTCTTCACCAGCGGATGGTCTCCTTTGTCTCTTACGTCGTCCTGATTTTAGGCGCTAAATAGGTGGTAAGGTAACAAAATAATGTAGCTCATTGGAACAACCCAATCCGAATAATGACCAAGAGGATGAATAAGATCTCCATAGGCCAAAAGAAGCATATCGATATTATAATATCATGAGCAAAGGACATGATGCTAGAACTTAACATGTTTGCATGCCGCAAGCGCATGTGCATATAGGAGTTGATCTAACAGGATTTTTCTACATGTACATGTCTTCGCGCTGAGGTCCACAATCCCATCTCTTTCTTGGTCTTTAACCTGGGACTCATATCAATCAACTGGATAAACTAACATGCTTCTTGCCGCTTATATTTGTTAATTTTATTTTTAGCCCACTTGGTCAATAGTGTTTCCATCTCTAAAGCTTAATTTCTCCTCACATAAAACCATCTTTATAATAAACTTCTCAATTATTCTACTAATGATGTTATGGGAAGGGTGTGTACATGAGTAGGATTGCATTTAAACATTCTACACTGTTGGTGGTCATAATGTTATACCTTTTACTGGTAAAATGAGCGCAAGCCCATCTGTGACACCCAACCTCCTCCTCTAGATATTTGGCAGCCTTCGCGCTAATGTGTTTTAGCCTTATAAATTGCTCATTGAAGTCACTAACACAATATGCCTTCTCAGCCACAAAGTATGCCATCGTAAATTTGTCAACTTCAATTTTTTAATTATCATGTGTTGCTTAAGGAAAAATAGCTAGTATGGCTTTCTCAATGCTGGCATGTCTATCAGAAATAAAAATCAAGTCTTATATTTCTCCAATTACGCATTATAATTTCTGCATAAATCATGCCCACGAATCACCATTTTCATTATCCCCAATTCCGAAAGCCAATAGAAAAATCTTATCATCTCCGTCTTTGCAAGCTACCACAAACAAGGTTCTACAGTATTTTTCTTTAAAAAATATCTCATCAACTAATATAAATAGTCTAATTGATGACCAAAAGCCATTAATAAAACTTCTAAGGGCCATGCAAAATACATAAAATGGTTATCATCATCCTTTTGAATATGAGTGATAATGTTGTTGTTGCAATATTTAAAAACATAACGATATAGGGACAGTAAATTGTATGAAGCTGCTGGGTTGCCAGAAAGCAACCAAGCCATCATTTGTATAGGAGAAGGCGTCATTTGGAAAATTTACAGGCAGATGGATTAGAGGTATAAACTACAATGGATCGTAATCTGATGGACTAGCATCTTCGCATGTGAAAAAGGATATGTGTTCATTGGGAGGTGATTGAACATCGGTTTGATCGTAGGTGCAAAGAAAGTGTCATTAGGTTTAGTTTCTTGCACATTAACCTGTTCAAAATACTTATGAGTAAGATCTTCATTATACCGAATTGGAGAGTATTGTGCATTGACAACCAAGGCAGGGATTGTAATATTAACTTAGTTACTACCGCTTGAAGAAGCAAACAGATTCTTAACATTAAACTATAGTTGACAAACGAACAGTTGTGTAGTTTGAACATTATGAAACCTTACTATTTCTACTCTTGAATCTCAACGCTCAAATATGATAAATAACTGTATAAAGCCTCCAAATGTTGAAACTTAACTATTCACATGAACAAAAAAGCCACATCTATATTATCCTTCACATCACTCAATCCCGAACACCAAACGGATGAGGGCACATAATGTTTGTACACAACCCTCATTTTAATACTAAATTCATCTAAACTTTTACAATATACATAATACAATTCATTGACGAGTTCTAGATAGTTTATATTCCTTTGTATTATTAAACCAAAATTGGCTCATTGTTGTAAGCTTCATTTCCGTCTAGTGAATTCTTCCATGTTCTATTTGTAATGCCCGCAATTTTAGAAATTTGTAACTGTAGCATCTGCAATATATAGAAATTTAATCAAATAATTTGATATTATTTGATTAATTAAAATTTCATGTAACTTGTAATTTTTAGGTAAATAATTGAATTTTATACTCAAAATAGTGTTATTTGTTTAGGTCCAAAATTAATGTTATAAAGTTGAGTTATAAGTGAATTTTAGATTAAGAAAATAGTGTTTAGATTAATTTTGGACTTAATTGTAATGATTTTGAAACATTAAAGGTAATTTTAAAAATTTTTAAAATGACTAAAATAAAAGTTTTACAAAGTTTTAAGCTATTTGTATAATATTAAAAAGAACAGGGGGTCTAATTGATATTTTATATTTCACAATATAACATAATTCGACTTCTTCTTCTCTATTCTAGTAACTTTCGTCTTCTTCAACTAAAAGCTTCCTCTCTTTTTCTTTCTCAAATTTCGGTCAAATTACTTCGAATTATAGCGTTTTTCTTTCAAATTTCAGTTACTAGTAAGTTTTATAACCCGATAAAAACTTAAATTTTGAATTTTTATGATTAATTGAGAGTTTAGTTACTATTTATTTAGATAAATTATATTAAATTCTAAATAGAAAAGGTTAAATTGAGTTGAATTGATATAGGAAATATAGTATTGGATTGATTTAGCATTGATTGAGGTGTTTGTGGGAAGAAATTAGAGTATTTTTGTCTCAGGTGAACAGTGTTTTAAAGCTGTTACAGTATTTTTGAATGTTGCTACAGTAACCTCGATCTAAACAGTAACTGTTCATACAGTAACTTTAATCTGTACAGTAACAGTTTACACAGTAATTCCGGCATAAACAGTTCTTAGCTACAGTACTCCGTCATAAACAGTTCGCTACAGTAATTTCGACGTGAATAGTTTTTTGTTACAATTTCAATTAAAACCGTATTTGTTTACTTAGGTGAAAATATATAGATTTAGGGTTGTCGAAAATATGAATTAGTATAAGTTTGTAATAGAAATTTGTTGTTGAAAATCGGATAAAGGAC
>JAXCLQ010056202.1:58652-75855 GCA_035584115.1 Cedrela odorata | reverse complement strand
ATTTACCAAATTCACATGAATATCTGTAAAATTTTAGTGAGTTTTTAATATAATTTTTAATATTAATTTAAAATAAAATAAATCTCTCACATAAAATTAAAAAAAATTATAAATTAATAATAATAAATAAATAAAAATTAAGAAATATTTTTTCACTTCATTTTTTTTCTAGTTTATTTATGCTTTTAATTTTTTTATTTATCATCAAACTATTACTTTCCCTTATTTTCTTAAATAACTAATTATATAGTATAATTTAAGTTAAATGAATCGTATAAGTATGTGTATAAGAATTTTGTCAACTTAAAATTTTTAATTAAAATAATAATATTAATTTATACAAATTTGATATTCAAAGTTAATAAATAATATTTAATATTATCAATTCATTATTTTTTATTTATTCTCGAATATAACATGTATCAATAGCTCAAATTTTATATTTCCAACTTAAATTAAATAATTTAATTTAAATGTTTATATATATAATTAGAGAAAAAACTAAATATATATTATATAAAATGATTGTTGTATAATAAAAATATTTAAAAAATAATTGATAATAAAATAGTATAATAGATAAATTAATATAAATATATGCAGACAAAAATATCTATAAATATTTATTACAGATATTTATTCCACAGATATTTATTTAAATTCGTATTCTTCTCAAATTTATTACAAATTTTAAATTTATTTATCAAATTTATCCTAAATTTGCTAAAAAATCATATCAAATCTACTCTTTAAAATTTAGATAGTAACGAATTTGTAAGTTTATAGACAAAATTATCCTCTTTAATCACCACAGCCTAGTTTAAGCCCAGCCCATGTTGTGGATAGCTGAAAAATAATTAAATAAAAAACCTATCTACGAAGAGACCCGTTACCAACCCTCAATCGTCATTGATTAGCATATGCCACGTGGCATCACCAGTGGCCATGGGCAGACCGTTGGTCTAACTTGATCGAACGATGGGGTGATTGATTGATGGGGATAACGTTAACAAAGCTAGGTGTCCCTTATACTCAAATATTAAATTCTAGGGTGCTTGCTGCATGTTTTACACGTGTTGAGCCGTGTCATCCGGCATCGTTTTTACAAAATTTTCCGTAACGTATCAGCGTTGGCTTCCTTATGACTCCATCCCGTCGCCTTTGGAGCGCGTAAACGTCACACTCCGTTTTGGGCTACACTAATTAGCAATAAAATAGATAAATGAAAATTTGTCTTCTAAATTTAGACAGGTTGATGATAAGGAAGAGGAAGAAAGAGTTTATTTATATTTTCTTATTTATTTATTTATATAATAAAATTATTAATATATATATATATAATATTTTTATTTATTAAACAAAAATTTTATTTTATATTTTTATTTTCATATAAAAAATATTATTTTATTACGGGTGTCGATTGATTTAATTAATAATTTTTTTAAAATAATAATAATTTAATTTGTATCCATCAATGCTTAAAATGGTGGGGTTGCATAATAAACCTTTAAAATAATATAATGAGACTTTATCAATATGTTATTTATTAAAGATGTTAGATGAATGATGAGACAATCTTTTGTGATTTTTAATATAAGGTTTAAATTAAGCAACATTATTATGAGATAATTATAATAGTATATTTTAAATTACTGATATTATTATATCTTGTATGTTCTTTACTAATTAAAATGACTTTTCCAATATTAAAAGTTATTTTCATTTTTTTTTTGGTGTGTGGGATAAATCTTTTTGAATGATTAAAAAAATTATTTTATTTGTAGCGACAGAAGTTAAATTTTGAATTTCTCATAACATAACTTTAAAAATAATTATCTATTAATATAATTACACAATTTTTATTTAAAATATACAGCATAGTCAGACTATTAATAATTTTTTGTCAAAACTCTAAAAACTCTACTTGTAAAAGATTTATTCCAAAAAATATTTCTTGAAAAATTATATCAAATCGATCTTAAATCACTAGAAAAAAAAATCAATTATTTATTAATTATTTTATAATTTGTATGAGAAATTAAAAGGAATGTATATCGTGCTCTAAAGAATTAAAATAATTATTAATATATTAAAAAAAAAAAAAAAAGAAATACATTGAGATGATATAGACAAGGCATTTTTCTTCTTTAACATCTAATGACAAATTCCATATTATTTTCTTAAAACCTTAAAAATCAATACTAAATTAAAGCTTTAATCTTTTGTTTTTTTTTTTAATTAAATAAAAAAAGAGAAAGGAAGAGGTAGTGGTAGGTCAAATATGGATCAACAACATTTGATAATACATTATTTTGCATAAATAAAAAAAATAAATTTATTTAATAATTTATTTATAATATGTTTTTATTATATCACAAAATCATATCATACGTGTGATATTTTGGTGGCAATTTCACAAGAAAAATTGTGATTCTGCAAACATGTGATTCTGCCTCCCTGAAACCAACAAAGATTTTATTACAGAGAAGAAAATCTTTGAATAACCAAAGGAAATTCAGAAGCGGACAACATCATTAATGACAAAACCAGGTGGGTTAGATAGTACTTTGATTTTGACGTAAAAGCTGCAAGCGGCCCCCACACAAACGCCTGCAACGGCGCGTGTGGGCGTGGCTGGAGCCATCAAAATTCCTACGAAAACCGCTCTGGGAAAGAAGACATTTGTCCCATGTTTAAACTTCTTACGTCCTCAAAAATTTATGTAAATAAATTTCTTTAATTTTTAAAAAAGAAGAATAATAATAAAATTGTAAACAGTACCGCCAACCCCACCATAGCCTCCTACCTGAGGAAATTTCCTTGCATTCTTTCTAGTTTGTTCACGCAATTGAAAGGCTGACGGTGAAGTGTGAAGAACCAGCAGAAAGCCTTAGTTGTTTTTTTGTTTGATTTTTGTTTTTATTTTTGGGTTGTATGTGAAGAATATAGAGATGGGCTCTGGTTCAGAAGTAGGAAATAGTAGTTATGATTACTCGTTCAAGATTCTGTTGATTGGTGATTCTGGTGTTGGAAAGAGTACTATTCTTCTTAGTTTCATCTCTAATTCTTTCAATGATCTCTCTCCTACAATTGGTATGTCTTTATTTTTATTTTTAAATATTGATTCTGTTTTGTCATCTTTGGTTCTTGCATGTTGTGAATACCATTTTTTTTGAATTAGAAATTCTCTCTGCTGTTAATTTTCTACTAAAATTTGGTACCTTTTAGCTATAAGCTATGTAACAGTAGCATGATCAGATTAAAGTTATTTGATAAGCATGTGAATTTGCTATTAAATTTCTCACATGTATGTATTTGTATGTGAGTGTGTATGATGTATGCATGTATTTTGTATACGTATATGCCTTACATATTGGTTATGGTTACTTAGACCAGAATTTGGATGAGTATCTGGGTTGTATGTGGTTTTTGAATAAGGAAAGGTTACTTTCACATTGGTTTGGATGAGTAACTGGCAAGAAATTAGTTGCAGCTCTCTGATTTGTATGATGGTTCCTGTGAATTTGAGTGAATGGAATGTCATTTCTTTAATAAGAACATTCAAAATTATGACTCACTGGTAAAAATTCTGGGAAGGTTTATTACACATAATTTTAGTTCTCAGAACTGCTATTACTTTGTTGCAATTGTTTGAGCTTTAATTCAGATAGGATACCAATGGAAGAATTAAATCCTTTTTATCATGAAAGGCTTTACTTAATAAATTAAACTAATAATGCCTGATTCAGTATCATTGTATTGGTTTTGCCATTTAGGATGTTGTTTGATATGTATTGATCTTTGGACCCTGTTTCATTAATGTTCAGGTGTTGATTTTAAGATCAAACTACTGACAGTTGGTGGAAAGAGACTGAAGCTGACTATTTGGGACACAGGTAATTGATGGATATGATGGTTGATTATTTGCGGCAGTTTCTATTTAATTCAACTTCTAATGCGAAAAAAGTTGAATAAAAATGTGTACAACTGAGTAACAAGTTACTTTGAATTTTAACTTATTATACTTGATGTGATCCTTCTATAGTTGGCTTCTGCTCCATATCAATTAGCCAAGTCAATGAAGTGACTATGTTTTATCTTAATAGCAAAGAGTACCTGAAAGGTATTGCAAAAATGAGGGAATTCTTACAGTTGAATGTCTATTGGTAACTACGTGGGGTAGATTATACAGAACGGGAAAATGATAATAGAAGTTTGAGATTCCATCCTGATGACGCGATGATTGTCTAGCCTAATAATTCTGACACGATCAACTGTTGTTGGCTATTTGCATCGAGAGATGGATTCATCAATGATGGCATCCTTTCAGAGATAGTAGTCTGCAATGTTGGATATGCTGCTTGGTTGGCGGATGACAAAGACGAGCATGTGTTGACATAGTCAAAAGAGGATTTGTATGGTCAATGGGAAAAGCTTAATGGCATAGTGTAGAGCCGGAAACATATGCTGCCTAGTTGCATTTTTTTCCTCATTGGAGCTCTATGTATTGAGTTTTAAGCTTTTGATCCTGGTCAACAGTTCCGAAAATAGGATAAATTCTCTTGGATTAGGTTTTAGCTTTTAGATGTGCCTGAAGCATTAAATGGACTATAATAATGTTAGCCGACATTGCCAACTTACATGTAATGCTTTTATGGCTAGTAAAAAAGTTGATTGTCTTAACACATAACAGTTAGTTCAGATGTCGTAATATAGTAAGCTTTCATTTTTCTAACACTCTAATCCTTTTGAAAAGAGAATTGGTTGCACATTTATAAAAGAAGTCGCTCCAGTAGCATCATTATGGGTTCAAATCTGTCAAATACGATTCATTACTTTATGAACATCCTTAATTAGATTTAACCGGAAAACATTTGAATTTCCTAAATCCAGTTCAGTGTAATTGTTTTGTTAACATTTCTTGTTATATTGTAGCTGGGCAGGAGAGATTTGGGACATTAACAAGCTCATACTATAGAGGTGCACATGGAATTGTTCTTGGTATGTCCTTGTGAATTCTGAAAATCTCATATATCTATAGATTGCATTTACCATATTATCCTGAATTGGGATTCTCTTACATTACTCATGATTTGAAATAATAGGAATTCATAGTGCATGGGATAAGTTATATCTGTTGTTTTCACGATTGAGAGAAAAGCTCTATTCACCAGCATTGTTGTATCGTTTACTAATTTTTAACATGTGTTCTTGCTGGTTCCATATTCTGTCATCTCTGCATGCATAGTCAAAATTCATCTAAACCTCCATAGGTGAAAGTACTCCAAGATATTCTTCTCGAATGTTCACCTAGAATGTCTTCACCATTTGAATTTATGTTTTAAATTGTAAGCATATGCATTCACTGATTTAATTTCCCAGTACTCAAGTATGATGCTATTGCCAGTGATGCAGCTAAATTATGGTGACTTGAAATCACTAGTTTGTTGATTTTCATGTTTAGTTTATGATGTGACACGACGGGAAACCTTTACAAACTTGTCAAATATATGGGCAAAGGAAGTAGAGCTTTACTCCACTAATCGAGATTGTATCAAAATTTTAGTGGGAAATAAAGTTGACAGGGTGAGTTTATAATCTTGCTAATCTTAAGTTATGCTGATATCGTTCTTCTATTAAGAAATATTTCCTTAGCAAATAATTTGATATTTAGGATAGATATGCGCATCATGGTTTTGTTTCTATTACAATACATTCACTAATTGAAGATGAGGTGCCTTGTTTTTAATGTTTTCAGGATAGTGAGAGAGCTGTTACCAGAGAGGAGGGGATAGCTCTTGCACAGGAGCATAAATGTTTGTTTTTCGAATGTAGTGCTAAGACTAGAGAAAATGTGCAGCAATGCTTTAAATATCTCATATATAAGGTATGGTCACAAGAAAGATGTATATCCTCTGCTATCGTTTTGAATCTGCTTCATTTTCTAATAGTCTATTAGATATTGTTAACGCTGCGGTATTTTGCTTTAATGGGCTTTCTAGTTGAGCGGAAGCTTTGTTCTTGCTAGTTAGATTGATGAAAACACGCTACAAGTGATTGTGTGATTTCTGAAATAAAAATCTGAACCAAACATAAGTTTTTTTTTTTATTGATTCCTTCAATTTCTGAAGTGTCATTGCCAGTGAGTTTTTTCACCCTCTTCAATGAATCTGGTTACTGACTTTTTTCTTGATGTGGCAACTGACCACCGTTATCTGCAGAATCTGCCTAGCAGATGTTCTTTGTTAGATGAAATCTTGTCATGAACCGTATCTGTGATTTCTTAAATATTGAGTATTGGATGCTACGTATTTCTCACCTAATTTGTTACTTTGCACCGGTTCTAATTAGTTTGCTTACTTTACAGATACTGGAGGTACCCAGTTTATTGGAACAAGGATCTGCAGTAGTAAAGAATCAAATTTTGAAACAGAAACAAGTCCACCAGGCATCTCGCGGCGGTAATTGCTGTTCTTAAATAATAACTGTGACAAAGAGATCTATACATTTATACTACTCAAAAATCAAATTAGTTCTCCAACAATCAGCACAACAGCAACTGGATGCTTAGATGGCTGAAGACACTCCAGAATTAGATAGCGGATTATACGTTCATCATAAAGTTTTGCTGAAGCCCTTCAAGTGCTTCAATCAAAATTCTGGATTTTTTTCTTGGTTTGGGGGCATGTATCTTCTCTCAGTTCATGTAAATTTGTGTTTTTCAACGAATTTTTTTTAACTTGGTTGAATGTAAGTCATTGTGGATGTTAGAGTCAGCATTATACTTGGTTCAGAGTAAGAAATACAAAATTTTGGGAATGAATAATGGTATTGGGTACAAAATGGTTTTCAATGTATTTGTTCAAAATCGAAAGGAACAACTTCATGCAGGAATGGAGTTCTGGTGCTTCTGGTATAGTGTATCTTTTTAAGTTCCTGTTATACAGCATAATTATAAGAAAAATGATCAGGGCATTGACAGCTTATGGCCATAACAAGAATATTGTTGAATGTTGAGAATTTCCCCCATCAAGTTTTATGTATTGTGAAATCGGATACAAGTTCAGTTTAATGGAAAGCTTGTTATTGTAGCTAAATTCTGCTGGATACAACAAATGGTAAAACTGAAGACAGATATGCTGTGAATCTCAAATTCTCTTCAATATACAGACTTCTTAAATGGATTATTTCTCTTTTCAAATCTCATGCAAATTCATTTCAGTTCACCTCTACAATTTCATGGCACCCTGGAGGACCAGTGTATTGCATGATCAAGCACAAGAACTGTTGCTCAAAGTTGCATTCTGAAGTACTTGAACAATCAAAATTTCTTTTGTCTCCTGCAACAGCAACTTCTTAGGAAGCAACAAACAGATATGGCTTCTCAGTTGCATTTAAAAATATTTTAGCTGCCCAATCAGGTATATTTAGATCAAGGCACGTGGCAGAAGGGAGAATATTAACAGCTTATATATATGACTCGGCCAGAGCCAAAATATGCAACCAAGGTTGAAGAAAAAAGGATATGATATCTTTCATTAATCTTCTGCCATAATCTGCCGGCTTGCTTCAGCCACAACTACGTGCCAAAATTTCCACTACCATTGTGCTATGCTGTTCAGCAAATTCAATTGATCCTGTTTCTTTTCTCTCACTTTCCTTGAAAGTTCCATCCACTCATCTTTCACATTGAACAAGTCCACACTTTGCTGTAAGTGTATATATATATATATATATATATATATATAAGCCGATTGATGATTCATATTTCCAGGTCTGAGAAAAGAGGCCAAAGAAAAGTGCATAACACATTGTAATTCACGGCTTTTCCGGTAAGCAAAGGTGGCTAATCGCTTGTGTGACATTGCTTGCAATCTTTGTCGTGGGTGCTAATGGCATTGACATCTTTCTGGAATGGAATGTGGGCATTGACAACACCATCAAACCTGTGTCAGTTGATCAACCTGTATGCAAACCATCACATAGTTTTATTTCGTTTTCATGAAACTTTGCTTGTGTTTTCTTGTTCTTACAGTGAAGAAATGATGGCTGTTTTCTTGTTTCGCCAGGTCATAACCATCAATGGAATGTTCCCCGGACCCCTTATCAATTCCACAACAAATGATTTCGTCCATGTGAATGTTTTCAACAATTTGGATGAGCCTTTACTCTTCACATGGTATGCACATAGAATTTCTGCATTTTCATAATCTTAGTTATCTGCATCCAAATGAATTATTGGTTAGTTTAAAGCCATTGGTAAAGGAAAATGGTTATGTTTTGAGCAGGAATGGCATACAACAGAGGCTAAACTCATGGTAAGATGGAGTTTCTGGCACTAACTGCCCAATTATACCTGGTTAAAATTGGACTTACGTATTCCAAGTCAAGGATCAAATTGGCAACTTTTTCTACTTCCCCTCCATTAACTTCCAAAAGGCTGGTGGAGGATTCGGATCAGTTCGCGTCAAAAATCACAATGTCATTGCTGTCCCTTTCCCCAAACCTGAAACTGAATTTGATCTTCTCATTGGCGATTGGTTTTATAATGACCACAAGGTAGTCTCACTTGAAATATTCTATCCTGAAAGGCATCACTTTGCATTTTCTTTGGTGCTAACAATTACTTTTTCTGGGTACAAATTGTAACAGAGGACAAGATTAATGATGAACACTTCACTTATGGATTATAATGCGATTCCTGATATTATTCTGATGAATGGGAAAGGCCTTTTTGGACTCCAAATGACCACGAGTCCTTTACTGTCATTAAAGGTAAACAGAAAGCAAAAAAATGGGGAAATCCTGCTATTATTGGAAAATTATTGAAATTTGATCCATTAGGCCATTGGTGTTTGTGAATTGTGATAAATTGTGATATTTATATTCTGAGTTCTGCTTTTGTGATATGCAGAGAAAACTTACAGGTTCAGGATATCAAATGTGGGAGTGCGTTTAGTTCAACTTCAAGATTCAGAATCACAAAATGGTGTTGGTTGAAACAGAAGGATCTTACACCAACCAGATCACATTGGATTCTCTCGACGTGCACGTTGGCCAGTCCTACTCAGTTCTTGTCACAGCAGATCAAAACGAGGCTGATTATTACATAGTTGCAAGTCCTAAATTATTCAGCACAAATGATTCTAGCAGCCCTGTAGGTCTAGGAGTTCTGCACTATTCAAATTCCAATTCTGAAGTCTCCGGCCCTCTTCCAAACGGTCGTGATCCTTTTGATCTAGAATTTTCAATGAATGAAGCCAAATCTGTAAGGTAAATGAAGTTTTACTCTCCAATATACAATAAAAATAACTATTACTTATATTCGGATATCTCCATTTTCTTCATGATTGGAATTTGACAACAGGAGCAGCAAGGCCAAACCCACAAGGAACTTTCAATGTAACAAATGTGACGTTATCACAAACCTTCATCCTCCAAGGCTCAAAGGCTGCATAAATGACCAGCCACGATATGTTGTCGACAATGTCTCATATCTTAATGCAGAAACTCCATTGAAACTTGCAGATCACTTTGTCAATGGGTCAGGTGTCTACCAACTTGACTGGTTTCCCACTGATTCTGTCAACAATGAAGCATCACATGGAGTTTTTGTTGCTAATGGAATTCACAAAGGCTGGATAGAACTTGTTTTCATCAATAATTTGGATGTCATTGATTCTTGGCATTTGGATGGTTTTTTGTTTCCATGTTGTTGGGTAAGTTTCACATTCTTTTTTTGCTACATTTCTGAAGTTGTTTCTTAAACTCTTTAAGTTTCCTACAGATTTCTCAAACTATGTATCTGTTTCAACTTAAAAAAATATAACAGAATACTTGATGACTGTGTTCTTACAGCGTTGTATTGTAGCTTTTTTCAACAATAATCAAAATCCAATAATTTGCATTTTCTTTTTTAATATCAGGTTTGGAATTGGAGATTGGACACCAGAATCACGCAACAAATACAATCTTTTTGATCCAGTTGTTCGTTCCACTGTGCAAGTTTACCCTGGGGGATGGACGGCAGTTTATGCAGTTCTTGACAATCCTGGAATGTGGAATTTGAGATCACAACTCCTGAAAAACTGGTATTTAGGTTAAGAACTCTATATCAGAGTTCACAATACTGAGGCCGCCACCAGGAAACCTGTTGCTATGTGGTCAGTAACATAGATTTCCATCGTTTTAACATTGCCATAATTCTGTTTTCTTTGTTTCCTGAAATGAATTTTTGCTGCCTGAGTTCAGGAATTTTTGGTGACTCTGATGCACCGGCTAGTGCACCAGCACAAGCTCCCTGGACATATGAAGAATGATTGGTAGACTTGACTGAGTGGTTATTCATGTTAACACATTAATTGATTATCATTGCCATTTACAGCATTGTTTTCTGTAATCATCTGCGTTCGTTATGTCACATAATTTACTCTTAAGGGTTATTTGCCTGCATTTCAACTGTAAGAAGATAAATTTATTCATGGGATGAAATCAGCTATTCCCTCCGAATTATCCTTTCTTTATTAAAACTGATATACCTTTTTTTGTTCTTATTGCAATTACATCAAAACGTATAGTTTCAACTTTCTCGTCAAGGCAGATGATTGCAGGCAGCAACAATGTCTACGGTTTATATATAAAAAATAGAGACTCTTGTTTAATACAATCATAACAACTTAACATCAAATGTACGAAGATTAATATTATAGTTATAAAGTAATAATATAAAATTTATATTTTAATTAATTGGCAAATGATTTGACGGATACTGAAATTTAGACAGCAAATTTGGCAAATTATGTATACAAGAGGAAGAATGTATTATAAAATAAGAAAAATAATTAATGTCAAATTCAATTCAGAATACAAGATTTTATGTTTACAACTATATGTATTATTTCATTTTATTTTGTCTTCAATTTATTTATTTATTTTGGTTGAGTCCCCTTTCAAAAGGTTGCGTTTCCATGATCCTACGGCATTGAAATTATATATTTATTTTAAATGCTGTGATCAGGCAAAAAGTCGTCACTTTATGTGGGTACTCTTTGTTTAGATCATAGACAAAGCATAAGAAATTAAGCTTTGTTTAGCTGGAACATAATGGGAAGTTAGGCTGAAAAATCAATGCTAATAACAATTAAACAAGCAGAGACATATATATACATATATACATACATATATATATATATAATATTAATTCCAAACCAGTGAATTTGCTTAGTACCATCCAATTTAAAGTTTCTATTCATTTTTATCTGTTTGGCTCTTCTTAATTTCCTGTTTTCAAAAGTTTCATAAATTTTTATTTTAGTTTTGTCCTCAACTTAACCATTCCAGAGACTTAACAGCAACATTGGAACTAAAACCAGTCCATGCAATAGCATTTTCTGGCACCGTTCATCAGCTAATCCTAATTATATGTGCATATTCCCTCGGGCTGCTGGTGACAGCTGCAAATTGTGAGGATATTTTCCTGGAATGGCATGTCGCGATCGATACAAGTATCAGACCAGTGCATGCAGACCAACCTGTAAGCCTGATAGCAAGTTTAATTTCAATTGATAGCATGAAAACAAGAAGTTGTTGAGGTTTTCTACATTAATGTATATATTTTGTTCTTGTTTCTTTGTTTTAGGTTATTACGATCAATGGAATGTTTCCAGGGCCGCTAATCAATGCCACAACGAATGATATTATTCATGTCAATGTGTTCAATGAAATCGATGAGCCTCTACTCTTTTAAATGGTATTAATCTCTCACTTTCTCTTACAAATATTATAAAAAAATATTGACGAATCATGAAGCAAAAGGCAAGCTTATCTTTGCAATTTATGCCAAAAGATTTGCTTTCCACTTACCATTTAGTTTAATGAATTGGTCAAATATATTAACTTACAAACAGATGAATGAGCGACGTTTTTTGATTTGATTATACAACTCGAAGCATATAATATATAGGCAATACAACCTAACATTGCTTCTTGAATACGAAGATATGTAATATGTTAGGAATGAAAGAAAATGCAAGAATGTATTATGAGAAAAACAGATAAACTTTTCTCTTAATGAAAGTGAAAGAACTCAATGTTTATTCTTTATTAATTTGCATTGTAACAAGAGCTATTCTATTTATACATCAACTAATTTCTAGAATTTACTAGGCTAATACATAAAAGATCATCTAACTAATTCTTAATTTTTCAGAATGACTAAATGAACAACTTCATAATTCTGTTACTTGTCAAACTGAATACAACTGTCATTTTCTAGCTTGTACCAACTCAGCCTAAATCAGGTTACTCTTTTAGCTTATGTTAATTAACACCAAATGACTTCCAGCTTAGCACATCATCTTTGATTTTAGTTTCTACCTTTCAAGTTCAAGCACCAGCTCAGCATCTGTTATTACTTTAACATCCCCCCTCAAGTTGAATGGTCGTGAAAGAACATTAAGCTTGTAACAAAAATATTAAAAAGAAGCAACAGGTAAATCTTTAATAAGGACATCTGCTATTTGTTCATTGCAGGAAACATACTTAACATCCAAGAGTTTACTGAGAACTCGATCTCTAACACAATGAACATCAAGTTCAATATGTTTTGTGTGAGAGTGGAACACAGAATTTTGGGCAAGAGAGATAGCACTAAAATTATCACACTAGAGCACAAGAGGGGTAACTATTAATAGGTTAATTTCTTGTAATAGAGAATGTAACCAAGCTAATTCAGCTGAGACTGTAGCTAATGCCCTATATTCTAATTCAGTACTAGACCTTGCTACAACTTGCTGCTTCTTGGAGGACCAAGAGATTAAATTATCACTAAAAAAAACACATAATATATTTCAACCGATCTTCTATCATCAAGATCACATCCTCAATCAGCAGAGGAAAAAACATTGATTTTATGGTTACCTTTAGTGAAGAATTGAAGACCATAATCACATGTGGCTTGTAAATATCGGAGTAATCTTTTGCATGCTGGCCAATGAGTCTCAGTGGGAGAAGATAGAAACTGACTTAGCTTGTTTACAACATAGAAGATATCAATATGTTTGGTGATAGTGACATGTTGAAGACTTCCAGTTAGACTTCTGTAAAGATAGCAATCATAGAAGGCATTACTAGAAAATTTTGTTAACTTTTGGGTAGAGAGCATTGGTGTTACACAGTTTTTGCAATCAACCATGTTGGCTTTACGAAGAAGGTCATTGATATCTTTTGTTTGAAACAAATGCAAGCCTTGTTCAGTGCTAAGTACCTCTATTCCTAGAAAATAGTTGAAACATCTCGTATTTTTTAATGTATAGGCTAAATTTAGTTTCTTAATGAAAGCTTCAATTTGGGCAGAATGTGATCATGTCACCAGAATATCATCAACATATACTAATATAATCAGAAGAGATGTAAAGCTATGTTGATAGGATAAAGAAGTGTTAGCTTTTGAGTTGGAGAAACCCCATTCCAGCAATAAATTTCTTAACTTGTCATACTACGCCTTTGAGACTTATTTAAGACCATATAATGCCTAGGTCAACTTACACTTATATTCAAGACATTTTGTTTGATCTACAATCGTCCATCAATCAAGCCCGGTCCATAAGGGAATTTAATCAAACGGTTGATATTGACATTTGGTATTGGTACTGTGTTTTTTATGCCACCATTTTGTCATTCTTCACTTAAATGTTAATAAGAAATATTTCTACTTTTAACATTATTAATAACACATTTAGACTTTCAATCTACGTTTATTATTAAAAATAATTGTTATTATTATAAGTACATGTGTATTTTATAATTAATTATAAAATAATTAATTGAAAAAAAAAATAGTATTAATAGTATCAACACACAGAAAAACTAATTTTATTTTCTTTTAATTTGCCTTGTGAAGGTGGAACTTGACAACAGGTGCAGCGAGGCCTAATCCACAAAGAACTTTCAACGCAACAAATGTGACACTATCACAAACCTTCATTCTCCGGGGCTCAACAGCTGAAATTGATGGTGCGCCTTACTACACTGTCAACAATGTCTCTTACCTTACGCCGGAGACTCCATTAAAGCTAGCCGATCACTATGCCAACGGTTCTGTTCTTTACCAACTCGACAAATTCCCCGTTAACGCCTCCGTTGTTGATCCAACACTCGGCGTTTTCGTCGGGACGGGAATCCATAAAGGATGGATAGAAATTGTGTTCAAGTTATTGATTCGTGGCACTTGGATGGTTTCGGATTTTACGTTGTTGGGTAATTATATATCGTAACATGACAGACCGTGCATATATAGTAAATTTCTAGCTTATCTCAAATGTACATTAATTCGGAAATTTTATATTTGATTTCAAGATATGGTGATGGAGAATGGAATCCTGAACTATGTTCTTCATACAATACTTATGATCCTGTGGTCCATTCCACCGTTCAGGTGATCTCCTTCTTCTCCCTCTCTCTGTTAATCTTTTGCAAACTTCCGCTACTTCAAATTCATACATGTGCTAAAGTGTTTAATATGAACATTGTTAACTAATTAGGTTTATCCTGGAAGATGGAGTGCAGTGTATGCATACCGTGACAATCCAGGAATGTGGAATTTGAGATCACAACTCTTGAAAAATTGGTATTTGGGTCAAGAATTCTATTTGAGATTTCACGACGCAGATCCCAATCCTGCCAAGGAGCGGCCGCCTCCAGAAAATGTTCTTCTCTGCGGTCTGTTTTCTGCCATTTTTTCCATTTATTTTAGTTGTTTATTTAATGACTAGTTTTATTTATAGTTAACGTAATTTCTGCTGCCATCTCGTTGTCTTTGTTTACAGGAAAGTTTGAACCTCCAGCTACACCACCTTTAGCCCCTTTGCCCAAAGCCCCTGCCCCCAGCGGTGCACAGTCTCAACAAGTAGCATGGTAATTAATTATGGATCAATATAACTTTGATTATGTAGGTGATGATTTTTTTTTTTTTTTTGTCAGGATTTTATTATTTTTTTTTTCATTTGCTAATTATATACATCTCTCTTGTTGCATATTTGTAGGTTTCGGATCCTTGTCATATACATTGCTACAATTCTAGTCATTGGTCATTAGTGGAGGAAATTTTCCAAAGGAGACTGAAGCATTATTTGGGAATTTGTGTACAGTAAATGGTCAACGATGTATCATCTGATGGGCAGCTCATCAGTTATATAAACTCAAAAAGAATGAATATTCATGTGTTTTTTCAACTTCAATTATGGTTTGTCCAAGAATTGAAAATTCTCAAAAACCTTATTTAGGTAAATGACTACATTTTATTTAATTTTAACATAACAATTATTTTGGATAATTTTATTCCCACCTAATTATTTATATTTAAAATAGTGTTAAATAATAGATAAATACTATTAAATATTATATTATATATCGAACATAACAAACAATTATATTTAAAATAGTATTAAATAATTGACAATTTTAATAGTGCTTATATTTACATCAAAAGATTAAGATACTTATAATAATATAAAAAAATTATAAAAAGAAATTAAAAAATTTATAGAGATAAGAAATTAATGTTAATAACCATTAATTAACTTTTAATTTCGTCCAATATCCATCATCTTGTATCTTATAATTTATTAAAAAAATTGAGAGAACTTATAATTTATACATCCATCATTTTATCTCTTTCTATATACAGTACACGTCTAAAATCTTTGACCCATGTACATGTATACACACACGCACAACACACGTTCATTGAGAGAGTGTTGGTTAAAATTGTATGAATAGTTTTATTAACATGATATCTAAAAGTAATATTAAAAGTGAATTTCATTTAATGATTATATCAATAAAAATAATAAATTTTACAGATTTTGTGAAATTTTAAATCATAGAGTTATGGTTTGTACAGTTAAATTACTTAGTTCTAGAAGTTAATTTACAATGACTGCAGGTTTACACTCATTACCAGAAGCTTCATCTTTTATTACTGAATTACTTTTATTAATTTCTTTTTTAACAGTGACTTAATAGCTTGGTTAATAATAGTTCATCAAATTTAATTTTTATTTCAATATTTTTCTTGTAATCCTGTCCTGAATGCATATTCTTACCTGATTTTTTTTTTTACAAATTATTATTTTTTAAAATTTTATCCAGATCATAAAAACAATAATGTGCAATTTCAGAAATATTTTATACCAAAATTAAAATTTAAAAGTGTCTAATTTTAAATTTATTTTTTAAAAACAAAATAAAATGTATATATATATATATAAAGTATGAATTTAATATAAGAAAATGTTCATATTTATCGATTATAATCATGTTTTATACATATTCATTAAATATCTCTAATACTCCCAAATGATAGAACGTTGCAATTCCTAGCAGTACTATAATTTTGTTACATCTTAAATTTTAGATAAAATAATAATAATTTAGATTAATTGTCTAGATACATAATGTATATTTAAAATTTATTACCACCAAAAAAAAAAATTATGCTTTAATATAAACAAATATCAAATATAATAATTAGATGGATAAATGAGATGATAAGTTCAACTGCTAAAAACATAATGCTAATTAACTATATTTAAAATTTATTGCTACCAAAAAATTTTATCCTTTAACATAAAAAAAAAATAGCAAATGTAAAAATAGATAAAAACAAGAGTGATGGGATGGTAAGTTACAGTAGTTAAAAGTGACAGTTAACATAATATTTGGTTAAGTTTTAATTTCGTCCAATATCTCATTTTTATGAAAATGGAATTTAAAGTACCAGGATATCACTTGGTATTTTATTTATCTAAACTTGAACCCACTTAATTTAATTTTTTTTTGTTTCACAACCCAAATTTATTACAAGGTTTCACACACTAAGTAGTACTCTGAAATTTTTATATTTAGACAAAAACAAAAATATGCGTGAAAGTAATACACGAAAATATTTAGAAAAGAAGGGTAAGTGTGGATTTAATCACCAGGAATGCATGCAAATGAACGAATCTACACGTGAATGCACACTCACCCAATATTATTTGGTTAACGTAGGAACATATTATTGCACACAAATGGGTGTCTTGAGAATATTAAATGGTGCATTTAGAATCACTTAGCAGATCCACTGTGTACATCTCTTTTTGTTCCTTCAACTACACACACACACACACACACACACACACACACACACACACACACACACACA
>JAXCLQ010056202.1:29734-46869 GCA_035584115.1 Cedrela odorata | reverse complement strand
TCAAGGCTTTCCATCTCAAACTTTGTGATAAATCTGCTCAAACTCATTTACAAATCACGTTGAGATTTTGAATTCTGTCATGCACCTTTTTTCATTAAACCTATTAAGCTTTCAAAGAAAAACACATTTTTCTCGAACTAATTTAGTCACAGTTGTTCTAAATTACGCGTTTAAGATCGTGTGAAAAAACGTATTATCTCAAATGGTCTAAATTTATGGTTATATATATATATATATATTTACTAGTTAACATTAAGCAACACAATATTTAAGGAATGATAAGTAAAATTTGTGTTAAAGAGTAGTTTATTTACTAATACAACTATACAAGACAATAAAAATATTTAACGAATATTGACTATGCCTTTCTGACTTCACATTGAATTAATTGGAGATGAAAACTACATTCATATGTCATTCATTTTCTAAAGGAGATTAATAGTTCAACATGAATTTAGTGAAGGAAATGACAACATCTACAACACTGACAGCAATCATTATTTACATGGCAAAACATTATTTAAAATATAGAATTAGTTTTGAATATGAAATCTTTAATTAATTATGGTGTGTGATGTTGCTAATTGAGAGTGGCATTGGTGATAGTGGCTATAGGTCTTTGTTGCATGAAATTGAAAGTTTTATTTTTATTTTCATTTTTTTTTATTTCAAAGGGACAATGACTTTATGCCTACTCCACTTATGTTAGGTTTATACTACTCTATCCTTTGTTCTATATTCTCTAGAGTCTCACACTCAAGCTACTGAACTCACTATTTTGGAGTTTAATTTTAAAATCAGGACTCATTTTACATTTATAATCAATACTAAATCATTCTTATCAAATATATTAATTTCACAAAATTTGAACTATTTTACCCTTGTAACCACCTAATACTTAAACAAAATATAAAATAATAAGTAAATATTAATTTGAATAATAAAAATTATTGTATCTCAATAGTGAATATACTGTTTACTTGAGTTCAAATTCCAATAATTGTGTTTTTTATTTTTTTATTTTAAATATACAATACTATTTATTTTCAATTTTATTTACTTTATTTTAAATATCATGTTAATATATTATTTATTAAATATTTTTTAAATATATAAAATAAATAATAAGTGATGAAATTAAATTTATTTACAAAAAATTTGCTATAATAAAACTTACATAAAATTATAAATTTTAAAAAATAAAGAAATTAAAAATTAAAAAAAAAACTAAAAGACAAAAGAAAAAAATAAATTTTATTATAAAAAAATTTAATTTCATAACTTATTATTTATTATGTATATTTAAAAAATAAAAATTTATTTATTATGTAAATTTTATTGTAAAAAAAAACTTAATTTCATCACTTATTATTTATTATGTATATTTAAAAAAATAAAGAAATTAAAATTTAAAAAAAAAAAAGACAAAAAAAATAAAAATTTGCCTGCACTCCGACTAATTTTCTTTTTCTAAATTTTACATAATAAATTATTTATTGACTATTTTTTAAAATATACATAATAAATAATAAGTGATGGAATTAATTTTTTTTACAATAAAGTTTACTATAATAAAATTTACATAAAAGTATAAATTTAAAAAAAATAAAGAAATTACAAATTAAAAAAACTAAAAGACAAAAAATTAAAAAAATTTGCCCGCTCTGACCAATTTTTTAAATTTTTTAAAATTTTTAATATTTTTTAAATTTTACATAATAAATTATTTATTAACTATTTTTTAAAATATAAATAATAAATAATAAGTGATGAAATTAAATTTATTTATAATAAAATTTACTATAATAAAATTTACATAAAATTATAAATTTAAAAAATGAAAATAAAAAATTTTAATGAAAAAAATTATCATGAGCGCATTCATGTATTTTTTTTGCCATTAAATTTTTTATTTCTTTATTTTTAAATATACATAATAAACAATAAGTAATGAAATTAAAAATAAGAAAAAATTCCATAAAATTGTTAATGAAAATATATTAAAAATAAAACAAAAAATTATTTTATTTATTTTAAATGTACAATGTTAATATATTATTTATTAACTATTTCTTTTAAATATACATAATAAACAAAAAATAATGAAATCGAATTTATTTATAATAAAATTTTATAAAATTATTAACGAAAAAATATTAAAAAATTAAAGAATAGTGTAGCATATTGTAATACAAAACTATAAAGGCACAGACAACTGTAAAAAGCGCTCCTGCAGATGGCACATAGCATAGGTACTGTAGCGACACGAGAGCAATGCATTTTTAAGTTAGATGGTCATGGGGTAAAATCATCTAAATATTATGAAATTTGTTCATTTAGTAAAAATAATTTAAGATTGATTATAAATATAAAATGAACGTAAAATAAGGTTATTTTAAAAAAATTTCCAAGTTAATATTTATCCACTACACGTATATATTATACAAGTAATTTCATCTCGCAATAACACCTCAATTCTAAACATAATATCCTTTCGTTCATCAAACAATTATGTAACACTACTCAGTGTAATAAATCATTCTAATAAATTGTTATCATTTACAAAATCAACATACATATCGAAAGTATTAAAGACTTCTCTAAAATAAAATATCAAATAGATACGCAAGACATACAATAAAATTTTAATTAGCAATAAGCCCTTAGAATTCAATCAACTATGAACCAAAACTAGTGGTGTCTAACGAGCTGGATTGGCCATGAACCGAACCAACCTAACTAGTCAAAATTTAGGTCAGGAAGGTTCTAGATTTAAAAGTCTGGTCATGCCAATTCTAACTATTTGAAATCGAAGGCCTGATCCATAACGGACCCATTATTTCATTAAATTGGCATGTTAAACCGTCGGTTTGGATTGGTTTAACTCGACGGTTTAATATTCGGGTTAAACCAGTCCGGACCGATGGTTAAACCTGCCTGTTCAACACAAAAGAGGGAAAAAAAAATAATTTCGTTAGTGTTTAATTTAGTATTTAATTTATTTATTAATTTTAAAATTTTAGTTATTATTGATATTTAACTATTTTTGTTAGTATTTACTTTAATTAAAAATTTTAAAATTATTCAGATTAATAATTTAATTTTGTTATTAATATAAAAATTAGAGTTAATATTTAATTAATTGTAAAATTTTAGTTGTTAATTGCTAAATTTTGTTAGTTATTAATTTAATTTTATTAGAGTTTAATTTAGTATTTATTTAATTTATTTATTAATTTATTAATTTTAGTTAGTATTGATACTTAGTTATTTTTGTTAGTATTTACTTTAATTATAAATTTTAAAATCATTGAGATTAATAATTTAATTTTGTTATCAATATAAAAATTAGAGTTAGTATTTAATTAATTATAAAATTTTAGTTGCTAACTGCTTAATTTTGTTAGTATTTAATTTAGTATTTAAATTATTTATTAATTTTAATATTTTAGTTAGTATTGACACTTAGCTATTTTTGTTAGTATTTACTTTAGTTAAAAATTTAAAATTATTGAGTTTAATAATTTAATTTTGTTATCAATATAATAATTAGAGTTAGTATTTAATTAATTATAAAATTTTAGTTGTTAATTGCTAAATCTTGTTAGTTATTAATTTAATTTTGTTAGTGTTTAATCTAGTATTTAATTTATTTATTAATTTTAAAATTTTAGTTAGTATTGATACTTGGCTATTTTTGTTAGTATTTACTTTAGTTAAAAAATTTTAATTTATTGAGATTAATAATTTAATTTTGTTATCAATATAAAAATTAAAATTAGTATTTAATTAATTGTAAAATTCTAGTTGTTAAATGTTTAATTTTATTAGTTATTAACTTAATTTTATAATTTAGTATTTAAATTATTTATTAAATTTAAAAGTTTAGTTAATATCGACACTTAACTATTTTTGCTAGTATTTTTACTTTAGTTAAAATTTTTAAAATTATCGAATTTAATAATTTAATTTTATTATTAATATAAAAATTAGAGTTAATATTTAATTAATTGTAAAATTCTAGTTGTTAATTGTTAAATTTTGTTAGTTGTTAATTTAATTTTGTTAGTGTTTAATTTGGTATTTAAATTATTTTTTAATTTTAAAATTTTAGTTAGTATTGATACTTAACTATTTTTGTTAGTATTTACTTTAGTTGAAAATTTTAAAATTATTGAGTTTAATAATTTTATTTTGTTATCAATATAAAAATTAGAAGTTAATATTTAATTAATTATAAAATTTTAGTTGTTAATTGCTAAATTTTGTTAGTTATTAATTTAATTTTGTTAGTGTTTAATTTAGTATTTAAATTATTTATTAATTTTAAAATTTTAATTAGTATTGACATTTAGCTATTTTTGTTAGTATTTGCTTTAGTTAAAAAAAATTAAATTTATTGAGTTTAATAATTTAATTTTGTTAGTATTTAATTTTGTTAATTGTTAAATTTTGTAGTATTTAATTTAAATTATTTATTATTATTGTTAGTTACTAATTTTAAATAAATTTTGTTTATTATTAATTAATTATTGTTGTTAGTTATTTTTATTATTTTTTATTTTACTTTATTTTAATTAGAATTATTAAATTTTAGATTTAATTTTTGCAATAACAAGTTAGAATTGGATTTTTTGCAATAGCAAATTAGAATTGGATTTAATTTTTGCAATAGCAAGTTCAAATTTGATTTCATTTTGGCAATAGATAGTTAAAATTTGATTTAATTTTTGCAATAGCAAGTTAGAATTTGATTTCATTTTTGCAATAGTAAATTAGAATTGTATTTAATTTTTTCAATAACAAGTTAAAATTGGATTTATTTTTTACAATAGCAAATTAGAATTGAATTTAATTTTTGCAATAGCAAGTTCGAATTTGATTTCATTTTTGCAATAGAAAGTTAGAATTTGATTTAATTTTTGCAATAGCAAATTAGAATTTGATTTCATTTTTGCATAGCAAAATAGAATTGAATTTAATTTTTTCAATAACAAGTTAGAATTGGATTTAATTTTTGCAATAACAAATTAGAATTAGATTTAATTTTTGCAATAACAAGTTCAAATTTGATTCCATTTTTGCAATAGCAAGTTATAATTTGATTTCATCTTTTTAATAGAAAGTTAGAATTTGATTTAATTTTTGCAATAGCAAGTTAGAATTTGATTTTATTTTTGCAATAGCAAATTAGAATTAGATTTCATTTTTTTTCAATAACAAATTAGAATTAGATTTAATTTTTGCAATAACAAATTACAATTAGATTTAATTTTTGTAATAGCAAGTTCGAATTTGATTTTATTTTTGCAATAGCAAGTTATAATTTGATTTCATTTTTGTAATAGAAAGTTAGAATTTGATTTCATTTTTGCAATAGCAAGTAAGAATTTGATTTAATTTTTGCAATAACAAGTTCAAATTTGATTTCATTTTTGCAATAGCAAGTTATAATTTGATTTCATTTTTGTAATAGAAAGTTAGAATTAAATTTAATTTTTGCAATAACAAGTTAGAATTTGATTTCATTTTTGCAATAGTAAATTAGAATTGGATTTCATTTTTTCAATACCAAATTAGAATTAGATTTAATTTTTGTAATAGTAAATTAGAATTGAATTTAATTTTTGCAATAGCAAGTTCGAATTTGATTTCATTTTTGCAATAGCAAGTTATAATTTGATTTCATTTTTGCAATAGCAAGATATAATTTAATATAAATTTAATTAAAATTAATTATTAAACAATTAAACCAAAATTAATTAATAATTTTTAATGAGGTAAGACTCTATGTCTCTATCTTTATGATATTTTTTTAATTAACTTGTTCTATTTTTTTATTTATTATTGTAAAGTATGATTGAATGTAACGAAATTTATGAAGTTTAGATTAAAATGTCTCTCTCATTGTATTTTTTTAATTAATTAATAAAAATTAATATTGTCGAAAATATTTTTTTTTTAATAATTTTTGGTAATTTATAAAATATTTTATTTAACTTTAATTAAATTGATTAAAAGGAAAAACTAAACCGGACAAACTCATTCCATCAACCAAAATCAAACCAAAAGACTAATTGGATTGAAATTAGCTCAAAATTGAAATTGGAATCTACCTAGAATCAAAATTGACCTGGCCAGTTAACGCTTCTATCACTGGTTTTACTCCGATTTAATTATCTTTGAACCGTCGAATCAACTTGCTATAATTTTCGGTTCAAAATCGATTCCATCTTTTCTAATTTTTAGAATTAATTCGAAATTGTTAGTTTCGAACCAATAGACACCACTTACCAAAACTCGTAAGTTTCGGCTAACAAAATTGACGAGGATGGCAATCCCTACTATTTTGGGCCCATTTAAAATCTCTGACAAATTCGGCCCAACATGTTTTATAATTTGATGAACAAAATCATTCAATTACTTCAGCTTTATTTTGACATTGCTGATATAGTACCGAGAATATGAAAATTTGAAACAATTGCAAATGTTTAATTAATGCATGTTCTTAATTCGTAAATCTACGGATCCAAAATCTAATCTCCATTTCTTATTAACATCTACTCTTCAATCTTCACAGAATTATTTTTGGCTATTATTTCGAAGACGGATATGCCACCTGCGAGAAAAACTTTTTGGCGTTGCAACACAACTTATTAGCCTTATTTCAATCACCCACCAGGACCAGGCCTGAAGAAGATGATAGTTCTGATCCAAGTTGAAAGTAAATTTACCAGATAATTGGTAGTAGATCAAAATGTCTGACAGAAAACACTGCTCAAGTTTTCCAGAGCTCAACAAACAAACAGGTTGTCCTCTAGGTTATGGTAAAGCATCCGGAGGTTGCATCATATGATGAGTTCTTGACTACTTCATCAACTGACTTTACCAGAACCAAAAATGCTTATAGTCTTAACTATCATTTCTTATCAATTAATTGAAGTATCATGACTGACAGTATTACTTTAGCATGTAAATTCAACCATTTACTTCTGATTTAACCTCCATTGCGATAATGTTCATCCGAACTTTGTGCTAAGTTGGAGAACATACTTTTATTACGGATTTTCTTTTAAAAAACTGAGTTCATTCTAAGTCACCAAACAGAAATATTTTGTGTAACATTAAATTCATTAACTGTAAGCTTCCTTTCTGATCAGATGTCATTCTGTCCCAAAACAATTTCTGAGCCCACCCTTAAATTTTTTACTTGGGAAATACATTTACCTGTATAGGATGCAGTTGAAGATTTTTTCCTTGTAGTGCAAAGCTGCCAAATGAGACCTTAGTTGGACATGAATTGAAGATCACAACAATGTACGAGTAGCTGTCAATAATAAACGGCGACAATTTTGTTATTAATGACACCATCAACAAAGAAAAGAATCAACAGCAATATTTGTCTACTCACTTGGTATCCAATTGGGTAACCCTGGTACACATTCACGACCATCTTCAATGCTAATCATAATAACACCATGAACCGATGATGGACCAATATTATGAAAACGAACCCGTTCCGAAAAAAGCCTGCCATATCAATTAGATTCTAATGTATCTGTGCTATTGTAAAGAAAACTTAAAGCAAATAATCATTCACAGTTTGGGAAGCAATCGAGGTGGCATTGTGGACGATGAAAACAGAGAATACAACAATTGAAGAATGAAATAACATTATGATACATGACTTATTCAAGAGACAGCCTAAAGAATAGGAAGTGCTATTTCACTAAAATAAAAAATTCAGTTTGGAATGAGAAAAGAAAACGAAAAGGAAAAAAAAAATTAACAGATTCACTCTTATTTCATAGAAAATAAAATCAATAGAAAGTGAATGGCAGGAAAAATTTATGATATCACACAAAAAAGTCAGGGTGTTAAGTTAGAAGCTGGGAACTAAATGCCAATGACATCTCAAACAGATTAAGGAAGAAAAAGATTTCTACATTTTTTTTATGCAGTCAAACATTATGTGCGTTAAAGATAAAGATACAATAGATTCCACTTCTCATTAACCAGTTTCGGGCAAACTAATTATTCAGTTTCAAAGATCTACACAGTGAAAAGAACCTTACAATTGAAAGTAGCAACTGTTCATTGGCACTTGACAAGAAATTTGGCTTCTGAAGTAGGAGGCACTTTAAAAGCTTTGTAATCTCAAATGTGAGGAAACTTTTGTGTCACCTAAGAACATTAAGTTTGGAGACAGTATTCAAACATTATTAGTCCTTAAAACCATATAGAAAATTAACATAAAACGAAGATGACCGCAAAGGTGTAATAATTTTATTAATCTGCTAATGAACTTATCGTGTTACATTTGCTGGAAGCTCTCCACCGTCATCTCGAATCTTAATTCTTATGTCCGCGCTGTAAACACGTAAATCTTGTCAATGTTTAGTTACAATCACTCTGATCAAAACTAAATCTTTTACTTAAATAGGGAAGGTTAGTCAATAGATGTCAAAACCTTGAACTCCGTCAGATGTAACCGATAAAGCAGCAGTTTTACTGGCATACAAGTAGCAGGAGCCATCTGGGACATCCACATTCCATGCGATTAAAGATTCACTAACCCAGTTGTCCTCCAGTAGAGAAAGCTATCCCACAAATGATCATACTTGTAAGTATTAGCAAACAATTCATGCCAAACAGTTAATATCATTGATAGACATAAAAGAAGGCCAAATTTTTCTTCTTTGTTCTTCTCATTTTATTCTTGTATTAACTATACTCGATGGATGGGGCATTAGGCAATAGGCAGTCGTATCGTGGAAAGTGTTTTAAATAAAAGCACTTGAAGATACTATCTACATATAATTTGGAAGTGCTTTGGTATCCTTAAAAATGCTTTCAAATAGAAAAAAGCACTTATCTATTGTTTAGTTCTGACTGAAATAAATAAAATCGTCTTTGGAGGGAAAAAAAAAACATTTTACATGCTTTCTAGAGAAGCAATTGATAGGTTAGTTTCTATAAAGCAACTTTTGGAAAGTGAAGGTATAAACCTGAGAAGATGAAGTTGAGAGTTCAAAGGGCATGGAGCGAAGGACTCTTTCTCTGCGGAATGTTGCGGGAAGAGTCGGTTGAGGGTGAAATGGCGTCGTGGAGGGAATGAAGAACACGTGACCGGAAGAGGAGGGAAAAGGAGTTGACCGTTGGCCGTTGAAAAAGGAAGAGCTGATCGTGGTCACTAGGAGTTTATTCTGGAAGCCTTTTGTTACATTCCATTAGAAGTTCTAAATCCCCCTCAACAGTATTCTGATTACACCCTTCTACCAACAATGTAGAATTCTCAAATCATTAAAGTAGATACATTTAGAAACAAGATAAGTATATATAAAAACTGCTCTACTTCCAATTCCAAACATAATATTTTGGGTCCATCTTGGGTGCAATCTTTCGTGATAAAGGAGCAACCATCCAGTTAATGAATTTGGTGCTTGACACAACTAATTATTTTATTCTACAATAACCCCTTACTATAAATTATCATGCTCGCATGTCCACTATTTGAATCTCCACCAATTATTCCTATAATTACATATAGGATTTGACCTATAGACGAATATGCAAGCATACGATTTTGTGCTTGGTTGAGTAATAGCAATGTTAAGAATAGTTAGGCAATAGGCATTGTTTGTTTCTATTGCCGGTTGTTGAAAGTGCTTCCAAATATATCTCTAAGTCAATGTCATGATCCAAAGTTGTTTCATTTATCGTAGCAAAGTCGTTGAAAGAACTAAGAAACATCTTTGATTTAGTTATATGTTAAATATAACTAAATAAATAAATAGTTATACAATTCACATTTCGTCATAAAGTTTATGTTAAATATTATAATTCTAATATTTCACGTTACCAAGTCTTCCGCGGACGAAAAATCTAAGCCAGTTCTGTAGAGAAGACAAGATATGAGCTAGGTCTAATATAGATCACCTATCATAGAGAAGATATTCATAATTGGGTTCTCCGAAAAAAGGGAAGTTGCCGCGTGGGACCTTTAAAGGTGAATCTTGAGTTCACCAGCATCAGCATGTGCAAGCCATGAAAATGGCTACTCAAAAGCTACACCAATGAACTTTGCTTATTCATTTTCTTGCATTTTTCTTCTTCATTGACTTGTTTCATCAGTGGTGTAAAAGCAGTCAATGACCATGACTTAAACAATTTTATTTTTTTCTGGGCATTTGATTTCATGACCAAATTGAAGTCAGTTTGGTTATGAAAGCTTGATGATGATCGATTATGATCAACCTTAACAAAAACAAGTTTGAGATGGGTCAGAATTATTAGCTATGATTGTGAATATCGAATCAGAGGTTATTTTAATGGCAGACACTCACAATGGATGGTAGATAATGCTTCATGGAAAGAAAAAATCTGTGTTTCTAGATTTAAGATTAATCTACTTTAATGCAAAAGCAAAAGCAGAAAGCAAAAATATGACCATAGAATTAGAATCAATTATATTATATTAAAATACTACTGCTTCTGCTGTATTCTGATGTTTGGTTACATCTACCTACTAGCACAAGTTTATACTGTTGAGATTGAAAAAATTCATAGACATTGTAGAACTTTTCAATCCCATTTCACATTGGATGATGTAGAAATAAAAGAGAAGTTAGGATATTACATTAATCCTAATTCAGACAAACTAGTTTACAAATTCTGAACTGATTTCATTCTGGTTAGAATCATTCATGTCTAACACAGTATGAAAAGGATGCACACAAGCTAGAGATTAATTTTGTGAAGTAACAAAGTTTCGGTTAATTAATGGAGGACTGAAAACTTCTGATACTTGCTGTGAGGGGAAGAATCAGAGTCTTCACTGAGCTGATCTAATCTCCTTTTCTTGCTGAAACCGCCATTGATGCTGTTGAAAGAAACTTGGTGAGAAAGCCGTGGCGATGGAGAAGAAATGGAAACTGGCGGTATTTCAATGGAGTCAAGCTGCGGAGGAGGATGTTGCCATTGAGGCAGAGGTCCGGCCAGCAGAATAGTCTGCAGCAGCGGCCCGGCTTCCATCACTGCTTTCAGGAGTTTGCCTTTCTCTGGTAATGGCCTCTCGGCTGCTAAGTTCAAAGATGCTTTTGGAAGTGCTTTTGGTATTGATTGTTGGGGTTTTGGCTCTGTGAATGAAGATGCATCAATATCTTTGGTAGAATCAGTAGGGGAGGAAAAGTGCTTCTGGGGTTCAACAGTTTTTGAGCCATCTTCACTGCTAGAAATGCCAGAGAGTATTGCAGCAGCTTCTTGTGTTTGCTGTTGTTGTTGTTGTTGTTGCTGCTGTTGGAGTAAGAGATTCTCCAGCATTAGCTTTCGGCATTTCGTTTGAGCTTCATCTTTCTCTTTGATAGTTCTATTTAGAACATCTTTCAAACAAATCAGCTCAAATTCTCTTCTTGCAATTTCTTCTTTTGCTGTTACAATTGTTGTCTCTAGCTCCAAAGTATACAAAACAGAATACCTCAACTCTTCATTTCCCTGTCATCAAATGAACATACAACACCAATAAACATAAGCACAAGAAGAATAAAAACACTTTGCTGCTTTTTATGAAAGTGCTTCTGCAAACTATTATACCTCTTCTTGATAGCAGTATCCCCAGCTAAGAGGGCTGCATTGTTCCTCCATTTCCTGCTACACACAGAACGGAAGTAAACCAGAAGAGGGGGGGGGGAGAGAGGTGGGGGGGTTCGAGAGATGCTTATGAGAGGATCATTCAACTTCTTATAAGAGAATTGTAAGTACTTTTTTTCTGTTTACTTTCATTTCAGTAATTCTCTTTTTGCCTTTTTTTTTTTTTTTTAACTTCAATTCATGGGACATGAAATATGACCAAAATACACACAAGGCCAAAAGCACAGTAAAAGCCGAAATTCTAAGTGCTTTTGGCATTTAAAAAACTAGATTCCATGTGAACAAAAAAAAAAAAGAAAAGAAAAATGTTGAAGGACTGCTAAGAATGTGAAATCAACAGTCTTCAAAGTGCGAAGCCAAATCTACTAGATGTGGAAACAGGAAACCTTTCTGCTATATAGTAGCTGCAGATCACACTTTATACCCTTCAGAACATTTTGTGTCTGTCTTGTTAAGGAGATCAAAAGTTGGAGAATCAGAATCTCCTAATTAATACAATTACTTAATACCCTTTTCTTTTGTCAAAATAATTTATAAAATCGTTATATGAATCTTAAGTTGCATATTATATCACAATTGTCCTATAATAATAGGATGTTGAGAGAATTTAGTATAGGAAATTAACATGTCAATTCTATTGGATTAATAATTTCCAGTAGAAAAGGCTTCTTTATGTCTTAATTAGTCTTATAGATGAATAATTATGATACAGAAGGAGGTTAATTAGGTTAATCTTTTTGACTAATAAAGAGGAAATTGCGTTGGGTTCTTTATAGTAGCTTCTACTGTATCTTTTCTCTTTTTCTTTTCGGCATGTAAAGATTTGCTAAAAAAAAGGCAACAATCCCCATATCCCTAACTGCAGCTCTTCTTTAATATGCAATTAATTTATAATTACTACAAATCACAATCGATTATACCATAATCTTATCCCAACATCTTCATAAATTTAGTTGTTGAAGCAGTCAGAGAAACTCGCGCGCGAGAAAACATTTTCCCACCAAAAATGTGTCATGGTCATGGTGATGGTGGGGTATTAATGGACCCTCATTCGGGGCACACCAAATTTATTTTACGCAACATTTTGTAACCATTCCAAACACAAAACTATGTGAAAACGGCTTGCTTTTACTTTCATTATTTGCTTTCAACTAGACCAAAAACAAAAACCATACCTTAAAAAAGATTTTGCACATTCATACATTTGCGTGTGGGTCCTTATTAAATCAAGATTATGGTGCTTTTTCAATATAAATTAAGACTTAAAAGACAATGATACCATCAACCACATTCAACTAATTTCAAATATAAATATATTTTTATTTTTATTTTCAGGTATCGTGCACAAACGCGGTTTTGTAGTTAAAAACAAATGATGTCAAAATCTCTTCCCTTTTGATGGGAGTTGGACCAACTTGTCACTTTTTTCTTTTTTCTTTTTTCTAGATTAGACATTTAAATCACTAAAGATTAGCATTATATTAGTATTAGTATTATAATCTCAATCTGTACTAACTTTGTCCATCATTGATTCCAATTTGATTCCCCACTCATGAATTAAGACCCCACAAGATTTTGGTATTTTTGAAATGCAAGTTCTGCGTAATTAGCTTAAGTTTAACTACATTTTATAGTGACATTTTTTACTTGGGGCATAATTTGTTCTCAAAAAAACTTGATAACTCTAAACATTTGTCTTTGATTTGCTACTTGGATTTAACTTTTACAAAATTTATATTCTAATTGATGAGACGATTGACTTGGTTTTCCTGCAGAACTATCAAATTTGTTTATTTTGATTTCAACCCCACAAATTTTCAATCACTAATCTTGGCATATATGCCAGCTTCAGATGCATTTGCTAAAATTATCTATCACTTCAGATGCCCAAAACAAAAATTGAAGTAATAAGAAAGAAAAATGATACTCGTAAGTGGAGTAGCCAAATTTTGCTCCTTTAAGAATGTGGAAAGAAGTTGAGTTTCAGATACAACACAATGTACTAAACTGAGTTTCATTTTCTGCAATTCTTACTCTATCCAGGACGACAGTAAAAGAAAAGACAGACTAGCTTAAAGAAATTTACAGCGAGTTAGCGACATGTATGCCAGGACAAAAGTCACTAGAACATATGGAACAAGAACACGAACAACAACACAAGGCACGAAGTGTGACATGCACGGGATTTTAGTGTTTTCTCCACTTTCTTCTGCTATGCTACTCAACAAAATGCAAGGTTGATCGGGGTTAAAAGATTAACTCACCCTAATCTGCGCATCTTCACATTAAGCGGAATTTCCTTGTACGATTGCACCTTCTCAGCAGCTTGACGTGGGGGCCTTCCTGATAATCTTCTTCTAGTTCCTAGAGTTTCATCTTTAACGACACTATTTCCTTCTTCGTATTCTTTTTTGACTGATAAATTCAAAGATGTTTGACCAGTCTTCTGTACTACTTCATCATGCAGAGGAGAAATAGGAAATTTAGCATCATTTATCTCAAACAAATCCTCAGTCAGTTCCAGTTTTGCAGATTGCCTTCTCGTACAAAGCCTGTTAAAAGAATTTGATAGTAAAATAATCAAAGGAAAATATTATAGTTCTCTTTGTTGCCCGAAATTTCTATTCTATAGAAAAATCTTATAATGAAAACAGCACTTAAGAATCCAAATTGCACAGGACCAGTAAAATATGGACAACAAACCTATTCTCAGTTCGTTCAGGTTCTTCACATTCAAAACAAGCAGACTGGCTTCTTTCACAAATCCTGTCAAAAGAAGGGGAAAAATGTAAATTTCCTTTGTTTCACTAAATTTTTGTTCCTTTAGATAACATGAAAATGGCAGTATCACTTAGAAACTCAAATTGCATAACAAACCTTTCCTCTGTTGGTTCTGCCTCTTCAGATTTAAATCTAGCAGACTGCCTTCTCAAAGAAAGCCTGTTATAAGAACGTGGAATCAATCTTCATTTCTCTCTCTTAATTTTTTTTATTCTTTGTAAAAACTCAAAACAGAAAAAGGATTTAGAAACTTAAATTGCACAGAGCAGTAATCATGCAGAAACAAACCTCTTCTTATCAACCTTCTCTTTAGCTTGGACTGGTTTAACAATAGAAGAATCGAAAGCTACATGCAAAACATAAGCTGAAAAGATTTAGTATGGCAAACAAGATTCTGAAATTGTGAATGAAATAACTGATAAGCAAGCTACATTTATTTTTTGATTGCCGTCTCCTCCTATGATTGGTATTACAAGGTTTATTGTCCTCATCTGCTTCGAAGAATTCACCTGCCTCATCATGTTCATCTGCTCCTACCTTAAAAAAGAGGGAGAAAAGGATTAAATATTTGATGATGAATGATAATCATATAGATTGGACAAATTTTTTTGCTTATTACCTGGTTTTCGGAAGTAACACATGTCACTGTTTTTGCTTTACTCTGGACAACATTAAAAGGAAATTAGTTAGTCGAAATGCAGTCTAATCTGATACCACAGTTATATGCAATCATACGAGAAGGCAACTATGAAAATGACCTCTAACACAAATTTTCTTGCTTTAAGCAAGCCATTTATGCACCCAAGCTCGTGCTGAAGTGCCCTCAGCTGAAATTGACAGGAGCTCAGTGTCAATGCACAGAAACTATAGGACCTAAAGAAAAAACAAAAGAGCTAGAAATTTGGATATGAACGAAAACATACCCTGTCTTTACCTGAATTAAGTTCCTGCAAAATCAGAGTCAAATATCAATCTCACAAACAACTCCACAGTATTGCAGAAAGGTCTTTATATTACTACTAAACAGCTTGGTCAAACTGAGAATTAAAAAATCAGAAAGCAAGCAAAGGTACCGCCAACTTCTGGCTGTTTGCTTGGGCAAGCTGCAAATTCTGCTGCTGCACTTTCTGCAAATTGATTCTCAACTTCTGCAGTTCAATCCCACTGAACTCAATGATTTTACTGCCAACCAGAGTTAAGGAGGAAAAATGCACAAAGTAAAAGCGACAAAACTAAATCACAACATTCATTTGATAAGAAACCATAAAATTTTACAGATAGAACAGTCAAACATGGAAGTCAACAAGCAGTCCAAAGAAACAAAAGCAAAAGAATACACCGGGCTAAAAAGCCAGGAATTCTTTAATCAAAACTTAGATACCCCAGAAAAACAGCCAAAATCCCGACAAAGCTTCACTTCAAGTCACTGCTGCCTCCCAATCTTGGCAAATAAGAAAAATAAACATCCTTTAATTTCCGATGACATGAAAACTCAAAGAGAAGCTCAAAAATTGACTTTGTTCCAGATGGTGCAACCTTCTCACCTAAATGGTCATAAAAAAATCCTTCAATCTCTCTTGTTCCACATAACCAAGAAGATAATCATGACTACACAGCACCAAATACAGATGCCTTCTTATTTTCCCCCAAAACCATGGTCAATTTTCCACAAGTATAGAATCGCTTGATCAAGGCACAACCAAAGAAGTATGAAGTCCAGAGCCAAATAATTCAGACATGGAAAGAGGGCAGTGCAAGAAAAGATTATCCATGTGCTCAGCTTCTCTTTGCACATCATGTGCCATAGAGGGTATAAGGACATCTAAGTCCACCAAATCACAACATGTACCGTGCAAAAAAAAAAAAAAAGAAAGAAAAAGAAAATTTACATAAAATAGACCACAAAGGATACTTTCTCTCTGCGAGAACTTTCATCAGGGTCATATTTTCCTGGAATACAGATTCAGAATAATATCCAATGAGCTAAACAACACATCCAGAATTCATGCTTATACAAAAGCGATACAGATTCACAAGGTATACCTTGTGAAGCTTGTCGATATAATCAGTAGTTGCCATTGACATGGTCTGCTGAGACTTTGCTTCTTGTTTTGATAGTTTTGGTGGCTGCTGCAAGTTGCTTATGTCAGCTAGCCTTTTCCTTGAGGGACTACCCACTTTAGATCCCTTTGCCACTTTCTCCCTTTTAGCTTTATTGTCTAAAATAACCCACAACAATTTCTCATCAAGTCATTCACAAATCCAAATCCCATCTGGATTCAAAAGAATTTTAGCATAATTTTCTTCTGTTTCCATAAAATTTGAAAAAGAAGAGCATATAAAGGGTTTTCGTCACATAAAATATAATAACTATAAGAACCTCAAAAGTTGTGAACAACTCAACCTAAAATTCAGACAAATACCTGTATTTACCTGCAACTCAGAGGTTATCAATATTCAATTTTTTTCCTTTTCCTTATTTTCTCATTGACCAAACAAAACATCCAACAAATTTATATCCATTCCACATTTCATAAAATTTGCAAAAGCTAACCCTAAAAGCCCTAATGTGTAAATTTACAGCAATCATAAATCATATTCATTTCCCACACTTTTTCAACAACCAAGCCAAGCAAACTAGTTCTACAACGTTGAAACCTAAAAACTCACAAGCCAATTTCTCAGTAACCCAAATAAATAAATAA